>CM029013.1:10065376-10219923 GCA_016801055.1 Panax notoginseng
TGCCATGCAATCTCACAATCTCGTTCACGTACATACTAGCAAGACGTTCAAGGGAATAAGTCTCACGTATCGGCAAGAAATGAGCGGACTTGGTTAATCTATCAACAATAACCCAAATCGCATCTATGCCTTGAGAAACCTTGGAAGACCCGTAACAAAATCCATAGTAATGTGTTCCCACTTCCATTTCGGGATCTCAAGTGGTTGCAATGGACCCTTTGGCACTTGATGCTCCGCCTTTACACGTTGACAAGTTAAACACCTCGAGATAAACTCCGCGATCTCTCTTTTCATATTGCTCCACCAAAATGTATGTCGAAGATCGTGATACATTTTGGTACTCCCAGGATGGATTGCAAACGGTGTGTTGTGTGCCTCCATCATTATTCTATGCTTCAAGTCAAAATCGTTAGGAACACAAAGTCTGGAGTTGACTCGAAGTATTCCTTCTTCATCGATTCTTGCTTCTGGAATAGCACCTTCTTGCACTTTCTTCTTCATACGCATCAGCTCCATGTCCGTAGCTTGAGCAGCTTTAACTTTATCGATTAAAGTCGGTTCTACTCGTATATTTGATATCATCATGTGGGTACTTGGAGCCTTCATCTCTATCTCCATCCTTTGCAAGTCATACAAAATGGGCCTTTGTGTTAAAAATATTGCACTCGTACCCGCATATGATCTTCTACTCAATGCGTCAGCTACTACGTTTGCTTTTCCAGGATGGTATTGGATGGTATGATCGTAATCTTTCAACAGCTCAAGCCAACGTCGTTGCCGCATGTTGAGTTCCTTTTGGGTGAAGAAATATTTGAGGCTTTTATGATCTGTATAGATCTCCACTTTCTCCCCATACAGGTAGTGTCTCCAGATCTTCAACGCAAAAACGACTGCTGCCAACTCCAAATCATGAGTAGGATAATTCCTCTCATATTCTTTGAGTTGTCGTGAGGCATAGGCTATGACTTTCCCATGTTGCATGAGAACACATCCTAACCCTTTGCCTGAAGCATCGCTGTAGATAACAAATCCATCCGAACCAGATGGTATTGTCAAAACAGGTGCCGAAATGAGTCTCCTCTTGAGTTCTTGGAAACTCTTCTCGCATTCCTCACTCCATACGAATTTTGTATCTTTCCGAGTCAGCTGAGTTAACGGAGTAGCGATTCGAGAAAATCCTTCCACAAATCTCCGATAATAACCAGCTAAGCCCAGAAAGCTACGTACTTCGGTTGCTCCCAACTTTGTATGGCTTCAATCTTCGCCGGGTCGACAGATACTCCATGTTTTGACACCACGTGCCCAAGGAATGCTACTTCCTCAAGCCAGAACTCGCATTTCTTCAGTTTGGCATATAGCTTGTTTTCACGAAGCCTTTGCAGTACCAGCTTCAAATGGCGCTCATGATCTTCACGGCTTTTGGAATAGATGAGGATGTCATCAATAAAGACAACAACGAACTGATCCAAATATTCTTTGAATACACGGTTCATCATATCCATGAAAGCAGCAGGAGCATTAGTCAATCCAAAAGACATTACTAAGAATTCATAATGCCCGTACCGAGTTCTGAAGGCAGTCTTTGGAATATCCTCAGTTTTAATCTTCAGCTGATGATATCCAGAACGAAGATCGATCTTTGAAAAGAATTGTGCTCCTTGCAACTGGTCAAACAGGTCATCAATGCGAGGTAGCGGATACCTATTCTTGATAGTGACATGATTCAATTCTCGATAGTCGATACAAAGTCGCATACTCCCGTCTTTCTTCTTTACGAATAAAACAGGAGCACCCCAAGGAGACGTACTAGGACGAATAAAACCGATGTCCAACAACTCCTGTAGTTGGACTTTTAACTCCTGAAGTTCAATAGGAGCCATTCGATATGGGGTTTTAGAAATGGGCTTTGTACCGGGTTCAAGGTCAATAAAGAATTCAATTTCTCGTTCCGGGGGTAGACCGGGAAGTTCTTCAGGAAATACATCGGAAAATTCTCTAACAATAGAAATATTATTCAAATCTGACTTGTCTTTGTTCAAATCCATAACATGGGCTAAGAAAGCTTGACATCCGTTTTTCAATAAACGAATAGCTTTGTGGCTTGATATGACAGTGACTGATTTTAGTGGTTTAGTAGTTTGAATTCGTATGACAGGTTGGTTAGGAATATGAAAACTAACAACCTTACGAAAACAATCAATTTTAGCATGATGAGTGGTTAACCAATCAATTCCTAAAATCACATCAAAAGCAAGTATCTTTAAAGAGATAAGATCAACAGGTAATGTGATAGTGCCAACTTGGATCATGCAAGATTTATAAACTGTAGATGTAACGAAGGTTTCACCCAACGGAGTTTCAACAGATAAGTTAAAGTCCAATTTCTCCGGAGTCAAGTTTAAACGTTGAGCACAAGCAGGAGAGATAAAAGAATGGGTAGAACCGGTATCTAGTAAAGTATAAACTTCGCAAGAATTCAAGATTAGCTTACCCGTGATCACCTCGTTCGGGTTTCTCGCGTTTTGGCCAGTAACGACAAACGCCCTTCCAGGAACCGCTGATTTCGACTTATCCGGAATAGCTTTTGGAGTCACCATCCCCGCTGAACTTGGTTTTGCCACAGAACACTCTCGAGCTATATGACCTTCCTTTCCACAGTTATAACATACCTTGGATTGTTGTGGGCAGTTTGGGCTGATATGTCCCTCTTTCCCACATTTGTAACATACGACCGGTGGTCGTTCTCCTCCCCTAGAAACAGTTGATGTTTGTGCTGACGTCTTCACGTTATCATTGTTGTACTTTCTCTTCTTGAAATCTCCTTCCGACTCGCTCCTTCTATTATCACGACCACGATTACCACCAGAGTGGTTACCGCTTTTGTCTGAATGTTTTCCTCCCTGCTGGTTTTCATTGCTTCGATGACTGCCGCCACCGGTATGACCCTGGTTGTGGTCCCTCGGTTGCACATACTCATTATCTCGCTCTAATAATTGAGCCCTGTTTACAACATCTGAATATAAAGAAAATTTATGAGAGATAAGATATTGCCGAATCTCGGGTTTTAGACCTCTCAGAAACATCCTTGTCATTCGTTCCTCATTTTCGACCAAATGAGGTGCAAACCTGGATAACTCTGCAAACTTCGCCTCGTACTGGGACACCGTCATGTTGTTTTGTTCCAGTCTAATAAACTCAACCTCCTTCATATGACGAATACTTTCAGGAAAGTACTTGTCATTGAACAGTTTTTGAAATGTTTCCCAGGACATGTTGAGTGCGTCAGGCTGGGTACGCTTCACAGACTCCCACCAGTAGTCTGCCTCACCGCGGAACATAAATGTGGCGAATGGAACCTTCTGTTCCTCCGTGCATCCCAAGACATCAAATATCTTGGTAATTTGCTTGACCCACGTTTCCGCCATGATCGGATCCGGCTTTCCCTTAAATTCTGGTGGTCCCAATTCTTTGAACTGCTTAGCTGTGACAAACCGCGCGTTGTTATCATTTCCACCCGTATTCTGCACACGAGTCTCCCTCGTCTGATTTTGCATGAACTGCAAAAAGCTCCTAAACATTCCATCATTCATCGTTTGCTCGGTAACGTTGTTTACAGGAGGAATATTGCCTTCCTGTTGCACGTTCCCCTGGGTAGTGATCAAAGGTGTCTCCACGGTCTGATTTACTCCATTATTAACGTTCTCAGCTGCCATTCTTAAATACTGCCATAAAACAAGGGTTAATAGTCATGTCATATATTATCCCTATACTCTGACCGACCAAATAAACACCAAATAAACTTAGTCAGGTCATACTAGCGAAGGAATTCCCCGTCTCTCCCCTCCTAGTTCTTGTCTCACATCTCAGCCAGGGATCATATCCCTAAGCTCTGATACCAACTGTGACGCCCCCAGAATAGGTATACAACACCCATTCTGAGTCGCCAAATACATGGTACAGAAAGCAAACTACAACTTCAATAATACAATTGTCGTGCAAAATACGACAACACATACTGTGAGTTTAAATACAAATATTGTCTTCTAGACAATATCCACACTCAAATAAATCCTCATTACAATTATTCAAACACTATTTTACAGAAATAGTGAGGACTGCTAATACATCTTTCTAGAACCATCACTCCATACCCCGACTAGATCCTGCTATGTTCTCACCTCCTGAGAAGAAAAATGGAACAAAAAGGAAAAGGGTGAGCTCAACTAGCCCAGTAAAGAATATTATGACTAAGATAATATACAACAAATTATCGTTAGTCTTCAACAGGGAAAAATCTGATAGAATATAATCGACAACAAGTTTTAGATCAACAACTGCAGCGGAAACAGCAAACCATTAGAAGAGTCAAGTAGAGAAAGAATTCTACTATCTTCTAAGATTTAAAAGTCCATCATCAATATTTTATCCCTGTAACATCAATTAATAATCATCTTTAACCAAATATTCATCTTTGCACTACAGGCCAAAGATATTCATTTGTATCATCAGTCGGTCATGTTCATCTCAACACCTGTTCATCTTTGCACTACAGGCCAAAGATATTCATCAAGTAATTATACATCTTTGCACTACAGGCCAAAGATATTCAGTAATATCATCATTTAGGACTGAGGATGATGAAAAATATCTTAAAGAGAACGAATCCAGTGAGACAGAAGGACAAATAGTAGGGATTCGTATAACAGTTTATCCAAGATCAATAATACTTCATAATAATCAATTGTGAAGCAGAATTCAAAAATAAAGATCAAAACATGGATACAATCAAAGATAGTAACCATAATAGACATCTTGGACAAAAAGGAAAAATTTTATTTTTCGGTGAATAGTGCCGTATTCGTGAATAGTGCCGTATACGTGAATAGTGCCGTATACGTGAATAGTAACCCCGACACAAAAAGTTCCAAATTTGATAAAAACTCATATCAATATTTCAGCATAATGATATTGAAGAAAATAATATCATTTAAGAAGAAAATAATATCCCTTACCTCAAAATATCAGTACTTCTGGTCGGAATACCGGTATAAGGCTGAAAGAAACTTGCTCTGATGAATAGAAACTCTCAAAGTATCTAAATACTCACAAAATACACTCAATAATCTAGAGAGAGAAAGAGAGAAAACTTGTTTCTGGTGTGATTTTCAATTCTAACTTAGCCCTCTATTTATAGGAAAATTTTGGTAGGTTTGACCTGCAACCTGATGGCTTTACCTGCTACTATTCCCACCTACCACATTTGAAATATAATTCAGCACATTTCTTCACCAACCACAAGTGGGGCCCACCAATTCTAGAATTTTCCACCAAAATGATAAACTCCGAAAATTCAACAATTTCTGAACCAGTCATCATGTAAAATTCGTAATAAATCATACGTTCATTTTTAACGGTTCAAAATTTGTGGACATATACTCAACTTATATATGTATAACATATCCAAAAATTACCACGATCCAACGGTCGGATTAAAAATTATAACCTCCGCAAAATATCTCAAAAACCCTGATTTTTAATACCTCCATTCTGACAAAAATACGGATAAAAATCTCAACATTAACTCCTTCATTTTTAACCACAAAAATATATTCCTCATTTATATCCACATAAAATAAATATTTTCTTATCATATGAATCAATAATTAATTATTCACAAATAATATTACAGAATCACATTTATGACAACCAGGCCGTTCCCAGGAAAGAGGGGGCTTTCCAATAAGGATTTCTCCTTACTGACGCGCAATTAGATGACCAAACCTCTCCTTAGACAGAACTTTCTAGACATTGCCAATAATGTTATCTAATAATATTATTCAAATAATATGAATTATTGATCTGATAAATGAAAATACTGTGCAGCAACAATTATTGAAACAACAATAATATAAAATATCAACGCAGCAATTATTGAATCAATAAAATAAAATATTGAATAATAACTACTGTAACAATTATTGAGTAGTGCCTTCTTACGTAAGAATCAATAATTGGTGCAATACCGTGTGCTACTGTATTTTAACCACCGGGTATTCCAACAGTATTAACGGTAACAACTACGCCGTTATTTATAAACAACTTATACTTGTCGTTTTCTTCATCCAATCGCTTTCCGTTATGGGGCCCACACAAGGCTGCGTCGTCGTACGAATATTCCCCGACAGCAAGAATATTCCACGACCAACCGAATATTCACCGACCAAAAATAAATATTTTATAACCACTTGCTTATTTTGCAAAATTTGCACATTTCACCCATAACCAAAGTATTATATCAAATTAACCCCTTATTATTCACAATAATATTTAGAGAAAATTTGATTTTATTCATTAATAAGTTGGGGTCTTACACTACTGATGGTCGGGCGCCGTCTTTGTCCTTGGCCTTTAACATAATTTTTCTTCACGACGGACGCCCTCTCCCATAATTCTTGATCAATCGCCGGACGCGGGGTGCCTTCAGGATAGCGCTCGTTCATTAAGCCCTTATAAGTGTCCTGTCAGAAGGTCAACAAATAAATAGTTAAAAATAAATACGAAATGCTAAAAAATATGACTATAATATGTTTAAAGTTAACTTATTACCGCTATCTGAACAGCATCAGGCAGACCATCACGGGTGGCCACATACACATCCAACCAATTGATAGGTTGACCTTGAGACTCAGACTCCTACAGTTCATGTTCTGATATTAATATGTAAACATAACGGCGTAGTTGTTACCGTTAACACTGTTGGAATACCCGGTGGTTAAAATACAGTAATACGCGTTATTGCACAGTAGCACACGGTATTGCATAGTATTTTTGAAATTATTGATTCTTACGTAAGAAGACACTACTCAATAATTGTTACAGTAGTTACTGTTCAATATTTTATTTTATTGATTCAATAATTGTTGCGTTGATATTTTATATTATTGTTGTTTCAATAATTGTTGCTGCACAGTATTTTCCTTTATCAGATCAATAATTCATATTATTTGAATAATATTATTAGATAACATTATTGTCAATGTCTAGAAAGTTCTGTCTAAGGAGAGGTTTGGTCATCTAATTGCGCGCCAGTAAGGAGAAATTCTTATTGGAAAGCCCCCTCTTTCCTGGGAACGGCCTGGTTGTCATAAATGTGATTCTGTAATATTATTTGTGAATAATTAATTATTGATTCATATGATAAGAAAATATTTATTTTATGTGGATATAAATGAGGGATATATTTTTGTGGTAAAAAAATGAAGGAGTTAATGTTGAGATTTTTATCCGTATTTTTGTCGGAATGGAGGTATTAAAAAAATCAGGATTTTTGAGATATTTTGCGGGGGTTATAATTTTTAATCCGACCGTTGGATCGTGGTAATTTTTGGATATGTTATACATATATAAGTTGAGTATATGTCCACAAATTTTGAACCGTTAAAAATGAACGTATGATTTATTATGAATTTTACAAGATGACTGGTTCAGAAATTGTTGAATTTTTGGAGTTTATCATTTTGGTGGAAAATTCTAGAATTGGTGGACCCCACTTGTGGTTGGTGAAGAAATGTGCTGAATTATATTTCAAATGTGGTGGGTGGAAATAGTAGCAGGTAAAGCCATCAGGTTGCAGGTCAAACCTACCAAAATTTTCCTATAAATAGAGGGCTAAGTTAGAATTGAAAATCACACCAGAAACATAAGTTTTCTCTCTTTCTCTCTCTATATTATGAAGCATATTTTGTGAGTTTTTAGATACTTGGTGAGTTGTTATTCATCAGTGCAAGTTTTCTTCAGCATCATGTCCGATATCCAGTCAGAAGTACTGCTCTTTTGAGGTAAGGGATAGTAAGGGATAGTAAGGGATAGTAATGATTTTAAGGGTTGTTATGATTTTCAGTTTCGTAATTTTTCTGATCTTCAAAAATTCTGGAAAAATTCAAAATGATATTTTGATGAGTTTTCTTGATTGTGTCCAAAAATGGTGATTTTTGGATGTATAGATTGAGAGTTATGAATTTTATGAGAAAAGACTATTTTAAAAGTAACAGCTTATAATTCCTTGTGGTTAACTTCAAAATTGATGAAATTTTTATTGGGAGTACATGTATATGATAGAAGTATACTCTGTAAATTTCAGAATTTTTAGACAAAAGTACAATTTTTGATAAATGTCTAAATATTCGGCTGTTTTGGCCATATGAAAATAGTAAATGACTTTTAAAAATTCTGAGAAAAATATATGTTCACTATGGGACTATATTATGCTAAATCCCAGAAAAGAAATATTTTTGGAACTGATTTGGTATTTTTCATAAAAATGGTCTAGTTATGAGTAAATGAATTAAATATGTTTTGTGAAGAAAGAAAATTGGAAAATATGATTTTATGGCTTGAGAATCCTATATGAGGTATATGCAGATTTTTTATGAGGGTTTTGGTTATTGATGATGAAATTGTAAGAGTTGACATTTTATGATGATTAAATGCATTAATTAGTAAAGTGTAAACAATTAAAATAAATTGTTTATAAATTTAAGTAATGTTATTCTTTCAATATCATTATACCGAAATATTGGTATGGATTTTATTGTGGAATTTTTATCTTTTGTGTCGAGGTTACTATCCATGAGTTACTATTCACGATTTACTATTCATAAATTACGAATATTACTCTTGAGATTAAAACTATATGTTGATCATATTATTTTTATCATCATATATAACATTTTTATAACCCTGATGTTGAAATTCTCTTTCACTGGAGTGTAAAGATGGGTAGATTATTGGTATGATCATGACTAGGGTTCTCTTTGGCCTGTAGTGCAAAGTTGAATTGTGACTGGTATGATCATGACCATTGAATTTATAATTGAATATCTTAAGCTTAAGTGCAAAGGTGAATTGATCAACATGGTTATAATTATTGTTTATATAAATTCTGAAATGATTATATATTTCTTTGAGATATGAATATATTTGGCATGTAGTGCAAATATGAATTGTTGATGAATATCTTTGGCATGTAGTGCAAAGATGGCCTGTTGATGAATATCTTTGGCCTGTAGTGCAAAGATGAACTGTTGTTGAATATCTTTGGCCCGTAGTGCAAAGATGGTTTGTTGATGAATATCTTTGGCCCGTAGTGCAAAGATGGATTTGTTAGTATGATTATAAACAGGAACTGTGATTTGGTATAACCATGATCTTTGATGTTTCAGGTAAAGACAGGTGATGAAAATATTCTTCGTCCTGGGTGCGAAGAAAAATTTATAGTCACAATTATGATTATGAGTTATTCATATGATTGTGGAAAGGAACTGTTGAGTGATGTTACATGGATAAAATATTGTTGGTGGATTTTTAACATGGAGAAGATAATAGACTTTATAGTCTATTTGACTCTTCTAATGGATTGCTCGTTCCGCTGCAACTATGGTTGAAATTTTTATCATTTACCATATGTTCTAAATCTCTGATTTATTGTTGATGAAGGCTATTGATAATTGAATTATCTTTAGTCATGATATTCTTTACTGAGCTAGTTGTGCTCACCCTTTTGCTTCACAATTCCTTTCAGGTAATAAGAGTGTAGCTGGGTCGAGCGAGGGTAACGGGAAAATAGAACGGTGGTCATCATTTAGTAGTTATATTTGGTGAAGAAAATAGGGTGAGGCGAACCCAACGTTGGAAGGGTGGTTTGCCACTATCATACAAGATGTCTAACGACATACAACCTCGTGTCATCATAAGACATGGATGTGCTCATCCACTTGCTGAATATATCTACGAGCACTTCCTATATAATCTTGGTGTTTGTTTGAAGTATAATTCTCAATTAGAGACAGTGGAGATAATGATAAGTCAAGAGAAGACTCACCATTGGGAAGAATATGATAGTAATCTTCTCGTTTTTCTTTGGGGTCTATTGGGTCAACCAAGGATAATTCTGTGGCCATATGATATCTATCATAACCTAGACGCGTGGCCTCCCATGTACGAAGGTTTCCTTGAGCACTTCCCAAAGATTCTAATTTCTAAAACAATTTTTGACTATACCTTTATGTAAGGTACCTTTGTGAGGTGCTGATACATGATGGTGTCCAATGTCACATTTGGTATATATTTATATCCAAACTCACAGCATATGTGTTGTTGTATTTTGCACGACAATTGTTGTAATAAAGTTGTAGTTGTTTTCTGTACCATGTATTTGACGACTCAGAATGGGTTGGGTGGAATGAACCTATTTTGGGGTCGTTACATTTGGTATCAGAGCTATAAGTAAAGAGCCCCGAGCCTCTCGCTGGTGACTTCCTGTTGATGTGGGATGCACCGAAGCCAGACTCTCCGTAGGGGACGCCGTTCTGCGGTGGCAAACTGATAGATATCAATGTAAGGTGCTGACATAGGTTGGTGTCCAGAGTTACATTTGGTATCAGAGCTTAGGGATATGATCTCTGGCGGAGATCGGGGAATATAACTAGGAGGGGAGAGATGAGTAAATCCTTCGCTAGTGTGTCCTACCTAAGCTTATTTGTTGGTCAGTCATAATATCGGGATATTATGTGATATGTTAATTTGTTAAATTAACCCTTGTTTTGAAGCTGTATTCTAGAATGATATCTGAAATACAGGAGATGAGCAATGGAGAAATCATGATGATAGGGAAGATGGAATCTGAAATGAAAGCAAGGTATTCTCAACTCTTTGAAATACCAGGTACGTAAATTTCGGGGACGAAATTTCATAAGGAGGGGAGATTGTAAGACCCCGAATTTTATGAAATAAAAGCATTCAATTTTTCTTATAATTACTATTCAGTAAATGGTTAAATTGATAAAAGTTTAAAGTTATGGGTGAAATATGAATTTTTTTTCAAAATAAACAAGTGGTTATAAAATAATCATTGTTGTCGGGGAATATTCGTTTGGTCGTGGAATATTCTTTCTGTCGGGGAATATTCGTACGACGGCGCAGCTATTTGTGGGCCCCATATCAGAATAACTGTCGGGTGAAGGAAAACGACAAATTTGAGTTTTTACAAATAACGGCGTAGTTGTTACCGTTAACACTGTTGGAATACCCGGTGGTTAAAATACAGTAATACGCGTTATTGCACAGTAGCACACGGTATTGCATAGTATTTTTGAAATTATTGATTCTTACGTAAGAAGGCACTACTCAATAATTGTTACAGTAGTTACTGTTCAATATTTTATTTTATTGATTCAATAATTGTTGCGTTGATATTTTATATTATTGTTGTTTCAATAATTGTTGCTGCACAGTATTTTCCTTTATCAGATCAATAATTCATATTATTTGAATAATATTATTAGATAACATTATTGTCAATGTCTAGAAAGTTCTGTCTAAGGAGAGGTTTGGTCATCTAATTGCGCGCCAGTAAGGAGAAATTCTTATTGGAAAGCCCCCTCTTTCCTGGGAACGGCCTGGTTGTCATAAATGTGATTCTGTAATATTATTTGTGAATAATTAATTATTGATTCATATGATAAGAAAATATTTATTTTATGTGGATATAAATGAGGGATATATTTTTGTGGTTAAAAAATGAAGGAGTTAATGTTGAGATTTTTATCCGTATTTTTGTCGGAATGGAGGTATTAAAAAAATCAGGATTTTTGAGATATTTTGCGGGGGTTATAATTTTTAATCCGACCGTTGGATCGTGGTAATTTTTGGATATGTTATACATATATAAGTTGAGTATATGTCCACAAATTTTGAACCGTTAAAAATGAACGTATGATTTATTATGAATTTTACAAGATGACTGGTACAGAAATTGTTGAATTTTTGGAGTTTATCATTTTGGTGGAAAATTCTAGAATTGGTGGACCCCACTTGTGGTTGGTGAAGAAATGTGCTGAATTATATTTCAAATGTGGTGGGTGGAAATAGTAGCAGGTAAAGCCATCAGGTTGCAGGTCAAACCTACCAAAATTTTCCTATAAATAGAGGGCTAAGTTAGAATTGAAAATCACACCAGAAACATAAGTTTTCTCTCTTTCTCTCTCTATATTATGAAGCATATTTTGTGAGTTTTTAGATACTTGGTGAGTTGCTATTCATCAGTGCAAGTTTTTTTCAGCATCATGTCCGATATCCAGTCAGAAGTACTGCTCTTTTGAGGTAAGGGATAGTAAGGGATAGTAAGGGATAGTAATGGATTTTAAGGGTTGTTATGATTTTCAGTTTCGTAATTTTTCTGATCTTCAAAAATTCTGGAAAAATTCAAAATGATATTTTGATGAGTTTTCTTGATTGTGTCCAAAAATGGTGATTTTTGGATGTATAGATTGAGAGTTATGAATTTTATGAGAAAAGACTATTTTAAAAGTAACAGCTTATAATTCCTTGTGGTTAACTTCAAAATTGATGAAATTTTTATTGGGAGTACATGTATATGATAGAAGTATACTCTGTAAATTTCAGAATTTTTAGACAAAAGTACAATTTTTGATAAATGTCTAAATATTCGGCTGTTTTGGCCATATGAAAATAGTAAATGACTTTTAAAAATTCTGAGAAAAATATATGTTCACTATGGGACTATATTATGCTAAATCCCAGAAAAGAAATATTTTTGGAACTGATTTGGTATTTTTCATAAAAATGGTCTAGTTATGAGTAAATGAATTAAATATGTTTTGTGAATAAAGAAAATTGGAAAATATGATTTTATGGCTTGAGAATCCTATATGAGGTATATGCAGATTTTTTATGAGGGTTTTGGTTATTGATGATGAAATTGTAAGAGTTGGCATTTTATGATGATTAAATGCATTAATTAGTAAAGTGTAAACAATTAAAATAAATTGTTTATAAATTTAAGTAATGTTATTCTTTCAATATCATTATACCGAAATATTGGTATGGATTTTATTGTGGAATTTCTATCTTTTGTGTCGAGGTTACTATCCATGAGTTACTATTCACGATTTACTATTCATGAATTACGAATATTACTCTTGAGATTAAAACTATATGTTGATCATATTATTTTTATCATCATATATAACATTTTTATAACCCTGATGTTGAAATTCTCTTTCACTGGAGTGTAAAGATGAGTAGATTATTGGTATGATCATGACTAGGGTTCTCTTTGGCCTGTAGTGCAAAGTTGAATTGTGACTGGTATGATCATGACCATTGAATTTATAATTGAATATCTTAAGCTTAAGTGCAAAGGTGAATTGATCAACATGGTTATAATTATTGTTTATATAAATTCTGAAATGATTATATATTTCTTTGAGATATGAATATATTTGGCATGTAGTGCAAATATGAATTGTTGATGAATATCTTTGGCATGTAGTGCAAAGATGGCCTGTTGATGAATATCTTTGGCCTGTAGTGCAAAGATGAACTGTTGTTGAATATCTTTGGCCCGTAGTGCAAAGATGGTTTGTTGATGAATATCTTTGGCCCGTAGTGCAAAGATGGATTTGTTAGTATGATTATAAACAGGAACTGTGATTTGGTATAACCATGATCTTTGATGTTTCAGGTAAAGACAGGTGATGAAAATATTCTTCGTCCTGGGTGCGAAGAAAAATTTATAGTCACAATTATGATTATGAGTTATTCATATGATTGTGGAAAGGAACTGTTGAGTGATGTTACATGGATAAAATATTGTTGGTGGATTTTTAACATGGAGAAGATAATAGACTTTATAGTCTATTTGACTCTTCTAATGGATTGCTCGTTCCGCTGCAACTATGGTTGAAATTTTTATCATTTACCATATGTTCTAAATCTCTGATTTATTGTTGATGAAGGCTATTGATAATTGAATTATCTTTAGTCATGATATTCTTTACTGAGCTAGTTGTGCTCACCCTTTTGCTTCACAATTCCTTTCAGGTAATAAGAGTGTAGCTGGGTCGAGCGAGGGTAACGGGAAAATAGAACGGTGGTCATCATTTAGTAGTTATATTTGGTGAAAAAAATAGGGTGAGGCGAACCCAACGTTGGAAGGGTGGTTTGCCACTATCATACAAGATGTCTAACGACATACAACCTCGTGTCATCATAAGACATGGATGTGCTCATCCACTTGCTGAATATATCTACGAGCACTTCCTATATAATCTTGGTGTTTGTTTGAAGTATAATTCTCAATTAGAGACAGTGGAGATAATGATAAGTCAAGAGAAGACTCACATTGGGAAGAATATGATAGTAATCTTCTCGTTTTTCTTTGGGGTCTATTGGGTCAACCAAGGATAATTCTGTGGCCATATGATATCTATCATAACCTAGACGCGTGGCCTCCCATGTACGAAGGTTTCCTTGAGCACTTCCCAAAGATTCTAATTTCTAAAATAATTTTTGACTATACCTTTATGTAAGGTACCTTTGTGAGGTGCTGATACATGATGGTGTCCAATGTCACATTTGGTATATATTTGTATCCAAACTCACAGCATATGTGTTGTTGTATTTTGCACGACAATTGTTGTAATAAAGTTGTAGTTGTTTTCTGTACCATGTATTTGACGACTCAGAATGGGTTGGGTGGAATGAACCTATTTTGGGGTCGTTACAATAACTGTGTCGGGATCCAATTCATCAGGTTCATCTCCACCCTCTAACTGGATTACATCATTGTTGTCCTCTATATTTATTATAGGAGGTCTCTGAAGCATTTCCTCTTGGTAGAAATTCCCGTCTATTACTTGGACACGACTACGTGTGGGAGTATAAATTACAACTTGCCAATCTGTAGGCGGTCTATCCCTTTTCCTAACTGGACTAGGAGTGTAGTATACTTGTATTGTTTGAGTTGGTAATACAAACGGTTCGTTGGAGTACGCAGACCTATGGAGGTCAATATCGACGATTCCATGTCTGTCAACACATATCCCTTTTTCTGAATCAAACCAATGGCACTTGAACAAGTGAATATGACCCCCGTACGTGCCCTTGTACGACAATTCTACTATTTCCTCCAACTCCTCATAAAAGGCACGACCAAGCTCATTGTAACAATCTCCTTGGACACACACTCCAGAGTTCGTTGTTCTTTTACCGTGTCCATATGCCTTTGTGTAAAATTCACAACCATTTATTTTGTAACCATTGCGAGTGACTTGGTCCCTGTCTGGTCCCATAGCTAGGACTTGTACATTAGCCGGAATCGTTGAGCCCTTAGTCAAAGCCTACAAAAACTCCATCTTATTAAATGAAGTCATAGTTAACATGGAGTGTATATATATATATATATATATATTACGTGCTTAAAAATTAAACTTACTTTGTCCTTTAGCCAAAGTGCAAAGTTTTTATCCCGATTGATTTGAATATCTTTATCAGTTATGCCGGGATGCTTCACTTTTTACTCGTCATCGTACAATTTATACCATGTTATAAACATTAACATATTGGAATAAATTGTCAACTTAAAAGATAAATTATCAAGTTTACATGTGTATCTCACAAATTCGTCAATCTCCTCGCAATTGAGAAGAATGTAAGTATGTGCAGCATGTAATTCTTGCTCAGAGAGGAATATGCGCTTCCCTTTTCCATAAGCGCGGCCCGATAGACCAAATACAGATAGTCGACCATTTAGTTCAACATTTTCCCCATTTAGATTATTATTCTTTGAAGTCAGAAAGGGAAGAAATAAAATAGTTTGTCATTCTTTACTGCTGCTCACTCTTTGTAGTCACAGTTTTATATATATCTCAGAAATTATGAATCCTACTATATCAATACATAAAATTAACCCACTACATCAATTTAGTTGCAATATATACTATTTTTCTTAAATTATTACCACTATTCAATAAAAAGATTCAACAAAAATCAGATTGATTACGCACCCTACCTACAGTAGTCTGAATTACAAAAGAAAATGAAGGGGTCCCTGCATCACAATGAACAATGCATATAAATATATACATGCATATGTAAAGAAGAAGCAAGACCAACACAGACATGGTCACAGTTGATTGCATCTTTCACAATACACGAGATTTTACTAGTATATCCACGACAATCTATCAAATCCAGCCCCCCTCCTCAATGTCAGTCATCACTGTCCAAGTACTTCTAACATATCATCAAATCAAACACTAGTATTTACAAGCTAACGAACTAGGTTAATACAATTGAACATACCTTTCAAAAGATTTGCAGGTAGCGGTGGTACCGGCGGCGGCTGAGGTAGTGGTGGGTGGCGGCAGCGGTTTTCCCCTCTTCTCCCTCTTCTTTTCTCCCCCTTCTCCCTCCCTCTTTTTTTCTTCTGTTCTGGATCGACAGTGACGAACTGATACTAGTTTATTGAAATACATTTGCGACTGCTATCAGCGACCGCATGCGGTCGCTGATTTTTAATGATGTGGAAGTATTCGCGACCGAATGCGGTCGCTGTTACTTATTGGTCGCAAATAAGCAGCGCGCCAACATTTCCAGCCAATTTTTTGGAGGCAAAAATGAGTCTGCGACCGAATAACGACCGATATCGGTCGCTAACATAAACTAGCGACTAAATTCAAGTGCGGTCGCTAAAGGTGGTCGCTAAAAATCCTATCTGCGACCAAAAAATACGGTCGCTAATAAGATTGGTCGCTGTTAGAGCATTTTCTTGTAGTGGCAGGAGGTGATCTCTCTTTTCGTGTTAGCATTGTATTAATCAATTGATTAACTTATCGTGAAGTTAAATTCATTATAACTGAATCCTTTACTTTATGTTTTAATTTATGTATTTTTCCCAAATATGTGCTCTGGACTGTTCCATTTCTGTGTAAACCATTTTAGGCCAAGCAAAAAAATCAATTTGATGGAGCTTCCCCAAGTACGAGATTTAAATCAACAAAGATAGAAGCTTGGAAGATAATCTTCCAAAAAAGTATCCATGCAATTTTTTCCTATAAAGATTAAAAAAAAAATTAAAAGCAATAAAGATAAAAATATCAACTAACCATATATCTATATTAATTAATTTACACATTATGTTATCGTTTTTAATCGTAACAAGAGTCTGATATATATTTTTGTCTCCATATATAGAAGAACTCTTCAAGACCCACCATAACCTAACCGGTCAATAAGAAAATTAAGTATGATGCGGGATGAATGTAAATAATGTTATATATGTACATAAATTAATCACACACGTAAACAATGAAATGGAAAGAAAATAAAATGAAGATAACGTGGTTGATCAGCCTTTTAGCGTACGTCCAGAAGATGAAATTTACTAATTAATTACAAAATAAAAATTTATGTAAATTAAGAAACCCTTTTTTCTTTTTCTTTTTTAACTAATTTACACATGTATTTGTGTATATATATCTGGTTCACATAGCTAGTCAATGTATTCTTTTACTTTATCAATGTAATACTAATATTTTTCTCTTGGTCACTTTTCTTATCCGCTTATGTTTTGTTTTCTATCACAAGGTCCAGACTCCAGTCCAATAAATTAATACCCAAACAGTAGATTATAAAAATAATTAACACAAAGTCACGTGACTCGTCATTTGGCTCAATTGGGCAGGCAACAGACACCTATTTATCCAGTTATGCCACAGGCCAGGCCACCCATTCCGCCATGTCTCCACTCGTGCGATTCACAAATACGTATGGTAAGACAGAAGGTGTACAAATGTAATGTGTAATTATTAACATTATGTTTATTTTTGCTATAGTTATTACTCCTTCCTTTCACTTTTAGGGATAGCAATTTAAACTGTAATCAGTCCAACGCATCGAATTAATCGGTTTTTATTCAAATCCATGCAGTTCCAAATCATTGAAAAACCAAAACCGTACTACACCAGTTTCATCCCTACTCAAAATTTAAAAAAGTAAAGATGTACTTTTGTACTCTTGAAAATAATATGTTTAATGTATTTTTGTTCAAAATATGGCTTTAATTTTGTTGAGAATCTTTTCAAAATATCAAACCAACGGAAAATTAAAAGAGAAGGAGTATACGTACAAGTTTGTTTTTCGGAAGACACCAAAGTGAATAAGCTATATATCAAAAGATGTCACAGACACACTTCACAAAAGAAATCAGAGATTAAAAATAGTGT
Organism: Panax notoginseng; assembly: GCA_016801055.1. Taxonomy (NCBI): domain Eukaryota; kingdom Viridiplantae; phylum Streptophyta; class Magnoliopsida; order Apiales; family Araliaceae; genus Panax; species Panax notoginseng. The sequence continues at coordinate 10,083,463 of CM029013.1, forward strand.
TGCATGTGATTATATTCAAAATTTATGTTAAATATTGTATGAAAAGTAGAGAACAGAGCATAGTTGGGAGATATATGTGTGTTAAGGTTTTTACAACTTCATGTTGAAAATTGGTTGTGCAGTAAAGTCTACTACTTTTCTAAATTGTATGATTGCAGATCTTGTGAAAAAATTGTACTGATCCAAGTCTTTTAAATTAAAATTATATCAGTAATTATAAAATCTTTTTTGTCGTCTATTAAAAAAAATAAAAAAATTGAAAAGATTATACCACGTACTTTCAATAAAATTAAATAACTATTATTTCATAAAGTAATATATTTATAAATCAAACTCTTGTGTGAAAAACAGAAAAAGATATATGAAATATTATTATACAGATTGTTGATAAGATCTTGCCTCCCCTTGGCTTTCTTGATGGACTCATGGAATTGATCTTTATTGTCTTCACCCCACTACATAATATGTATGAAGGTTGTCTGTCTATCCCTTTCTTCTCTCATCTACTTCCTGGTCTCCCTTCCTTCCAATCTAGTTATACATTTTTTTTTATGATTAATGAAAAAGGATATGCAGTTGAGAAATATGTGACCACAACATTTGTAACAAGGGGCTGAATCAATAATAAATAATGTTGAATGATATTTTTATCTATCTATTCTCATAGATAATTAAAAATTAAATTTAATATCCATCTTTTTTTTACTATTGTAAACGAATTTTGTTGTGTACAAATTATTTTTTGTTCTTTAACAAATTGGTCAATAACCAATTTAAGGAATATTGTTGTAGTCTTTTGTTTTGGTTTTATAGACTAATAAAATGTTATTGAAAAATTTTATATCTACATAATATTGAAAATTTTTCTTTCTTGACGTTTTCCCCTAATTGGATTTGTATTAATTAGGAAGTTCAAATGAGAGTATATATATATATATACAATAATTCTAGGGGGACATTTTTTTGCTGACATTCTAGCGACATTATTTTTTTATTTTTATTTTTTTGGTTTTTTTCTTGTAGTACCTCTAAAAAATGTATAGTATTTATTTCAATTTTTTGTAAAAAATAGTGTTTTAAGTGTAATTTGGATACATACAAGAAACAAACTCTGTACAGTCTGTACAACCCTATTTCTTATATGTATCCAAATTACATCTAAAACACTGTTTTTTAAAAAAATTTCGGTTAGAATAAATACTACTATATATTTTTTGAGAGGTACTACCAAAAAAAAACCAAAAAAAAAAAAGGGTCGCCAGAAATGTCAACAAACAATGTCCTCCTAGAAGAACTCATATATATATATATATATGGAGTAGTATACTGTTTGTCTCCTCAAGTAAAGATAGAGGCCCAAAAGTGATGGTTGGCTCTTGAGAATGTAAATTGAGGCATGGAATTCAGTTGATGGGATCATGTTGAAGTTGGTGAAAGATGAGAGACTTTTCTGAATTAACGAGTCCCCTTTTTTCATGTTTTTGAAACTGTAAATATACTCATCGAGGTTAAGTACATGCAAGACACTTGGCACACATGCATGCGATCGAGGGGGAGCAGCAGACCGCTTTTCGGTGATCCTCGTGTGCTACGTTACTCCATCATCATTATTTACTCATATGTCTAGTACTAATAATAATAATATCTTTATTAAGTTTAATTAAGAGCTTATTTAAAAATAAATAAATTGAAACGTCTTAAAATCTTGCAGTCTTGAAAACATATATATATATATGTTGTCACGTGTCAGGTGGCTAGTTGCTTGTATAAGCTAGCTAGCTAACACAAAAGCTAATGTCTGGACGAACAGATTTTTGGGTATGGAACTGTCAACTGTGTGTGTTTTTTTAACAGATGAGGAGGACAAAAAACAGAGGAAATATATTGATCGATCTATTTTGGCATTTATTAAAAATTTATGGAGAAGCTCAAGGACGGGTAGAGATGAATATTACTACTAATAAAGCCAATGAGGACTGGAGACTAGATAAAAAAATAAAGAAGGTGCATATATGCGGAGGTTTTGAGGCCACGTTTTCTAGGAAAGAGCAAGGAAGCTTCTTGTAATTTACTGAACTGTCACTGCCGACACTAGTACACCAAATTTTTGTACTGCACCCAACCCAACAGCTAGCTTTGAGTATTTCACCATTACCACTCCACTGCAGTCCTCCAAATTTAAGTACGTACGTACGTACGTACATAACCAACCGGTGGATCAGTAAGACTTTAAAATTTCTGCAACTGGACATTCTCATTTTTCTTTTTCATTGTCAGAGAAACTCGGAAGCATATATCCAGGAAATTCATGGAAATGCAAAAAACATATATAATGCTTGGGAATTACTAATTAAGTTTCTATAAATTAAATATTACTCTTAATTACTTAACACGACTCCAACTATATACTTACTATCCAAAAATGTCCATCAAATATTAACCTAGTAAGTAATTAAGATTGAAATATTGTATTCTCATTTAGGTCTTCTTTTGTGTCAAGTGTGTTTTCTAAATACATCATTTGATTAGTTCTTGATATTATATTATAATAATAAATAATGTATGTACTTAATTATATTGTACTTCCAAAAAAAAAAAAGGTGTCGGGAAAAATGAAATGCTTTAAGCCCATAAATTTAACCATTTATTAGTGTTGGGCCTAAAAACTTTACATTAAAAGTTCCGTCTTGTATAATTAATAGAATGTCATTCGGTTCTTATTGATTTACTTAAAAATATTGGCCCAACTGTACTACTCATTACTTTCATTGGGCTTCATCTTAGTCGTTCTTCTGCTTTCAAGTCCTCTCTGGACTAACAGGATTCTACGACAAGGCTAACAAAAACTTCCAAACGAAACACTCCATTCAATCGGATCAAGTGTAATATTATCATTTTTATTGAATTTGTAAAAAAAATTCATTTAAAGATGGTATAGAATGACACGTTTCAATTTATAAATTATTTCGTTCTCTTCTCTATTCTATTATTTGCGTCACTTCCATTCATTTTTTTATCCAACCGTAGCATAGGTGATTATAATCAATGATCACAAGTATCTTTGAAAAATAATTCTTTTGACTATATAAGAATATGTGAAGTTCAACTTGTCCAAAAGCACAAAAGAAAGTTTTCTTTATATCATTTTATCCCCAATAAAAATGTTGCATGAAAACATTTATGTAGCCACGATTACATGTTTATTGTAGATTGTAATAAAATATTACTTATTTCGTTCAATTTTATTTGTCTTAATTGACTTTTTATTGTCCATTTCATATGTTAACAAAATAATTTGCTCAAGTGCACACAGTCAATCAAGTAATACAATGGCAAGTAATAAATGATATTGAACCCACATGGAATAAGTACTACTAACAATTACTCTAATTACCAGTTTAACCCACTTAAACAGTCACATCAGTTGATTTGCGAAATTGTTTAAAACAAAAGAAATGAAACTAAATAAACTTTCAAATACTGATCACCAAATGATTAAAGCATAGAAGTACAATTTCGCTAATTATGTTCTCAAAAGTAACATTTTCACATAGTTTCACTCATATGAATAGTGATAAAAATATTCATGTGAGATAGATGTTAATGCGATATTGTCATATTTTTATACTCATAAAATTATTTATTTTTAGTTATATTTGGTCAAACAAATATGATGTTTCTCCATAAATACATTTTAAATTTAGGCCACATTTCTAAACACCAAATCCTATTTTCAAATCTATTAAATTATAAATAAATGATTATACATACAAATTTAGTCGCAAACAAATAGTAGATAATAAATGGAGGAAAAGTTGAATCCACAAATCAGACGCACCAATTTAAGAAAAATAAAAGTCAAACACGGGACCCGTACATAGTTCCAACCTTCCACCGTTCCACGTGGCTGTCATGTCATCAAAAAAAATCAAACTAACCTACGAACTAAACAATCATGCGTAAGTTATCAGTTCAATTAAAGCGGGAGCGCACGTTAGAAAGAAATCTCAAAACATTTTATGGGTGTCAATTTAGGCCAGGTATAAAAGACCGACAAAAAAGCCCACAGATTTTGTTTCAGAAAATACTACATTAAACCAATCACTTTACCATTCTACCCTTCGCGCACTCCTCACTACTCCCCTCTCTCTCTCTCCCACCCATCGTCTTTCTCACAAGCACCGAGTCACTGGGAGAGAGATGGAGAACCAGGAGCAACCGACAACTTCCATGAGAAGAAGCTTGAAACGAAAGCTTGATGAAGTAACCGAACAAGATATCAACGTATTTTCTCTCTCCTCTGACCAAGATCTCATTCAAAAAGTTCGTGCTCAAGTCGAAATCCTCGACTCTACTTTCTCATCGATCGAAGCAGATCGAGCTTCAGCCAAGTACGCAATCCATATCGTCTCCGAACTCGCCAAAACAGGTAGATTAGACATTTCAATTGCTCGACTTCTTCGTTTCGGAGAAATCACTTCGCAATTCCCGTTGTTTATTTGACATGCATGTTGAATTACTGTGTTATATTGGCGGTTTAGGGTTTTTGATTTGTTTTTCTGTGCTTTGCAGAGGAGTATGTGAACTTGATTGTTGATTCAGGTGTCGTTGCGGCTCTGGTGAGGCATCTTCAGGCGCCGCCGCCGCCGCCAAATCATGGTGGCCCGATTCCATACGAGCACGAGGTTGAGAAAGGAAGCGCTTTTACGCTTGGACTTCTCGCAATAAATGTAATTCATCATTCAGAACTGTATTTTTTTTATCTTTTGCCTTTATTTTTCAAAATGCATTTGACAATTTTTGAAGTTGCTCTTGAATTGTTAAGTCAGCTAGCGTAACTGAAATTTAGATTTATAGTAATTTCTTATTTTGTTTGAAATGGTGGGATTATGTTATATGTATAAATTGAGTTATTAAATAAATAAATAAAGAAAGTGGAGGATGGTCTATTAATTTTATGTATTTCAGTGGTCAATTAATTGATTTTGTGTACTTATCTGCAGGTAAGAGTGGCTGGTTATTGTTAAAAATATTTAATAGAATTTGTTGATTGAACTCCCTTGCAATTCTTGGAGTGTTATCTACATCCATTCCTTACTTCTAAGTGCTCCAGAACAGTTATTGTATATCTTGTGCCTAGTGAATCCACTTGTTTATCTGTTGGTTCCTCCAGAACCGTTAGAGCGTCCTGACTACTCTTTTCATGCTTCATATTTTTATTTATATTTTTTGTCGTTTTCATGTTTAAGAAGGCAGGGGATTCGAGGGTGGAGTCTAGGTCAGGGGATTCGGGGTCAACGTGTCTTACATAGAATACGTCAGAAAACACGATAGTATGACATTTATACAAAAACTACCGGGACACATGATTTAATGATTCTCGTGGTTTTGCACAATCAGTACAAGATTGACAAATAATCATTTTACAGTTTACTAAATTGGGGAGATTTTGTCGTTCAACAATTTGGATCCTTGTTAGTTATCGGAATCTAGAAAGAGATGGCTTTATTAATTTATTAGTTTTTGCAATCCTTCCTTTTTTTTTTCAAAGCTTAAACTGTTGCTGCCAGATGGTGTCATTTTACGATGGTTTCACCATGGTGGACCTTCATGGGACTATAAGAAATAACGCATTCTATCCTTGATCCAATTGCCTTTTTCAGGAAAAAAGTGAAATTTTTCCTCAAGTATCATTTCATATATTTTTGAGATTCCCTACGGCAACTCAATAATTTGTCTGATGATTTTATCTTTTAATTATCCTTTTGAAATTTATGGAGATGATGTATGAGTATTAGTTCAGATTATAGGATTTTTCTTGCTTAGTTGAACCTTAAGAACAAACAAAGCAAATCATATAATAAGTTGAGTAGAATTAGTAAAAGTAACCAGCAATGAAAGGAAAGTGTAATCAGCAGTGTTTTTTTTTCCATAAAGAGTCTGATGAAACAAATATGTTTGGTAGATTATTTTCTTTTCAAGTTGCTAGGGTTTTTTTTGAAGTAATTTATCCTTTATCTACTGTATAGTGAAATCTATGATAAAGTAATTTGTCTTTTGTTTCTTTTTATCTTTTCTTGATTACACTTTTATGGACATAAAATTTAGTGTATGAAATAATGAAATCTAATTATGGAGGTATTGTGTTTGATATTATGTTCAATGTTCAATGGTGGATTTTCAAATCTCGGATGAATGATGATGAAAAGGAAATTAGTGACGTACCATTTAAATTACTTGATTCTACTATATTCCTAATCAGATTGAAATCATATTCTCTCTGCATATAAGGATATGCATATATTTAATGCGTCATAGCGTGGTGTGTCCAACATTTCTAAAAAATATTGTCATTGTGTATCTGAGTTGGTGCTTCCATAGGCTAGCTGCATTAAAGCTAATAATAAATTGATGAAGATGTATTACTTTGAGATGCTAAAGCCCATTGCAGCCATAACATTATTTTGGTCAAATTATACATATGTAACTCAAAAATGTTGATTGTTTTTTATTTATTTATTAATTGAAGTAGTTCTTTAATTTATATGTTGTGCCAATGTTGTGTGTACAATGAATTTTGTATTTTATGATCACTTGATTATTAAACAATCTTTGCTCGTCATCTTGAAGTTTTATAGTTGTAACATTTGTTTTTATTAGGTAAGGAAAAAAGGGGTTTGAACTTTCTCTCTCTACACACACACACACAAACGCCGACATGCTCATACTAACTAGTTGGTTGTGGCAATGTCCCTAAGCGACGTAGTTTTTGCTATTTCATTGATAGTTTTGCCATCTCACCAATGACAATTTTGACATTTCAACATTTATCACTCAAAACAATGTCATTTGCGTGTTCCCACAGTCATATGTGTTTGTGTGTCTATATGTATATATGTATATAGAGAGAGAGAGTGAGAGAGGAATGATCCATAGTCAGTTAGCCATAGTTGGCTATAGGGCGTTCTTCAACCAACCCATCTTAATTCTTACACCATTGAAGGCTATCAAACGGTGTGATTGAGGACTTCATTAAGCTGTCCGCCAAACGGTTTGGAGGAACTTGCAAACTGTTTGGCAAACATGGACAAAGACTATTTTGCCCCTTTAAATAAATAAATAAAAGTACTCCTGACACAATGTAAGATGTGGTAACCACAGAAACACTGTTTGAAACATGAATTATAACGAATCTTGACGGATAACCCTTTATGTGTCAACTCCCTCTGCCCGCAACTTGTTTTAACGGATGGGAATAAAATCTTTAATAGATCGCGATCACCCAAACCCTCATTTGCTTCATACTCTCTGTAACCTTCTCTGCCAATTTCTGTTAATTTTTGCGATTCAGCATGGTATTCTACCATTGAATCACGGGTTTCTGTTCACCAATAATATGATGGGAATAGAGTGCGTCCTCTTGTTTTCTTTGCCATAAAAGTACAGATTCCTAATTTCATATAATTTCCCAATCAAACATAAAATACTTTAAATAATCAAAGTCATGTGAATAAAAGGCATCAAATAATACTAATAAGAAATACAGCAGCCAAGTTTTTAGACAAATCAAACTGTGTGAAAAACTCGTGAATTGAACGAATTCTAAGATAAATGTGAAACTAATCAAATCAATAGCAGAAAGAAAATTTGAGGAGATGAAGAAATAGTGTGTTAGAGACAGGAATTAAGACCTTGGGATCTTCATCAACAGCGGAGATGAGATCCGAAAGGAGAGCGAACAATTTGTGAGCTGTGGATGCAAAAATGCCCTCCCTTTGTCAAATAGTTTGGCAAACAGCAGGGTAGTATTTTTTTTCTTTTACAAAAAAGAGGAATAATAACATTTGTCCATGTCCGCGAAACTGTTTGCACTGCCTTCCAAATTGTTTGGTGGACTGTTTAATGAAATCATTCGATATAGCCTTCAACGGTGTAAGGTGGATTGGTTGGGAAATACCCCATAGCCTACTGTAACTATTGATCATTCATTATATGTGTGTGTGTTTGTTTGGATTGACTTCAGCTGGACGGTAACTTATAACTTCCAAAAATAACCTGTTATAAAATACAAACTTGCTGCATGCATTCTTTGAATTTATGTATTTATATTATATTTTATAAATCTTTAATTAAGTATATGTTCTAAAATATGGTATCTTCTTGTGCTAAATTTCAACAATTAGACTGTGCTTAGATTTTGGCGTCTGAGCTTGAGTGCATGGATTCGCCCTCTTTGGTTTGCTATTTAACAATCGCTCTTGTTGTCTCAATTGAAGGTCTTTTCAGACTTCCTCTTATCTTCTTAGCACCTTCAATTGACTTAAAGCTTAAATTTACTTTCCTGTAAAATCCAAATATGCTGGTTCATTCATTACTTTTATTGCTTTTCCTGATTTTTGGTAAGCATAGCGGCTTAATCATTTGATTAACTTTTGTTGCATGTGGTCTGTACTCTCTTTTTTATTTTTATAAGTGAGGTTGTGGCAATTATATTTTTGATGAGTTGTGGCCTAGTTAACACTTACTTTTTAGGTATTTTGTTATTTAACATGAACTTTGGCCGGCACCTTTATTGTTTGACAGCCGGAACATCAACAACTCATTGTTGATGCTGGAGCTCTTCCCCATCTTGTAAATCTGCTAAAGAGGCACAAGGGTGGTGAAAACTCTCGAGCAATCAACGGTGTTGCAAGGAGAGCAGCTGATACAATAACCAATCTTGCTCATGAAAGTAGCAGCATTAAAAACCGTGTCAGGTTTGTTTGTTTCTCTGTTCTAGAGCAGTCCTTACTATGAAATAGTATAGGTTTTCATGCCTTGGAGTTACAGCTCAGAGTATCATATTGTCCTTATGACCAAGTGTATAATCAGGGCCCAAGGTGGTATCCCTCCCCTTGTTGAATTGCTTGAGTCTGCTGATGCAAAGGTGCAGAGAGCAGCTGCAGGGTCCCTACGAACCCTTGCATTCAAAAATGATGAAAATAAGAATCAGGTTGATGGATAACTTTCTCAGTGAAACATTTTTCAGGATCCACTTTCAGTTACCAATTTTAAGATAGTGGATGATTTGATTCATATATTTTCCAGATAGTGGCAAGCAATGCTCTGCCTACCCTTGTTTTGATGCTTCGATCTGAGGATGTTACCATACATTATGAAGCGGTTTGGTTCCCATCTCAGTTTTCTGTTACTGAATGTTGTACTTAAAATATTTTAATATCTATAAATCTTAGCTTCACTTTGTCTGAAACTTACATTGACATCTAGTTGGTTTTGCCAGGTTGGTGTAATTGGGAATTTGGTGCACTCGTCCCCAAACATTAAGAAAGAAGTTCTGCAGGCTGGAGCTTTGCAGCCTGTTATACGATTACTTCGGTACAATTAATTTCAGTCTCTTGTTAGCACTTTTACTCAATTTATGATTCCATTATTTTTGGGTTTGCTTCAAATTGCTGGAGTATGTTTATTGTTGCGCCCTTTAAATGTGGAGCTGTCTGGAAGTGAAACCAGAATTGGAGTAGGGATTCAATTTATTCAGGCGACCACGCCTCTTTTCAATCTACTCACATGTGATATGCAGTTACGTAGCTAGAGCTGAATAGACGATGGTTGTAAGAGGTGTCAGTATGTTGATGGCCTATCAATACATCCCCACATGCTCGTTATTATTTCCTCTACTATAGAATGGTTCACTTTGTAATAGTTGTTAGATATGGGAAAAATTCTTATTACAGGCAGACTTAATTAGGTGAGATATTGCAGATTTTAACCCAGCTATGGAATTTTTCATACCCAAGTTTGAAATAAATGTTTAGAATCTTTAGATATATAACAAAATTCGTAAGAATAGGAAATAAGAATGTTCTCAGCATGAAGATTGTAACTTCGAGTGGAAGTCGTTGAATCCTGTGGACAGTTGTATACATGTCTTGCATGAAGCAAGCCTTTACCAGTTAGTTTTGGGGAAGGGAAAAACCCATGCCATTCTGCTATCAAGTTTTTCATGAAGTAATCCTTTATATCCATTTTTCTATGGTTATTAAGTCATGGGTTTGTGTTTATAAAATAGCTCAATCTGAAAGTATAGATTTGCGATTCTCACATTTTCAATACCATGCTCTGACTATACCCTGACAAAAATAATTGTGCCATTGACTTGCTCCCTTCCTCCCTTTCCCTTCCTCTGATATTTGTTGATCGTATCAGTTTTGTGGCTGTGTTTACAGTTCCTGCTGTTCAGAGAGTCAAAGAGAAGCTGCCTTGTTACTTGGGCAATTTGCTGCCACTGATACAGACTGCAAGGTGGATTGAGATCATCTTTCACATTTAACCAAATTATTTTAATTAGAAGCAAAGTAAAAAAATTGTAGCCTCTGTTTGTCCAATTTATGCTGTTTGTTCTTTTGTAATTGTGATTCTCCATTTTTGTTTTGTCTATTCCTTCTTTAGTTTTATCTTTGTCCTACAAATTGAAGAAAATGTTGGTGTAGGTGCACATTGTTCAAAGAGGTGCTGTCGGCCCATTAATTGAGATGCTTCAGTCCTCAGATGCTCAACTAATGGAAATGTCAGCTTTTGCACTAGGGAGATTGGCACAAGTAATTATTCATTTGTTTTCTTGTGCTCTTGTTCATATGTATCTTGTTTGGTGAACAAAACTTTAGCCCTTCTTTGCTGTCCATAATAGCATATTTTCTTCTATAATGATCGGGCCTTCTTGCTGCCTCATTTCTTTCAAAATAGCTTAGAGCTATGCAAATGACTTGACTTGTGTGCTATGGTTTGAGCATTTCTTCATAAACCACCACCCTGTAAACTGTAGTTACTCAGTTGTATACTGTGTTAATATGGTGAATGGATCATGATGGAAAAGTGTGGTTTTCATCTTTCCATTATGTAATATGTGTCTTACATCTGCTTCCTTTAGTATTAGGTGGCTACGTAATGTAAGCCTTGGTCGTTTCTTCTACATTAGATATCTTAGGAACTTGTAGAAGTGCAAATTTGATCTGTGTGAACCATGTTTGTATGAATGAATTGAGTTACCAGAATACTTGCTTCTCAATGGAGATATTTCGTCTAAAAGCCGAGCCTGGCGCACTTGATAATTCTTATTTCCTTATTAGTGACAATGACAGGGTTTTTCCGAAACATATGTGTGTGTGTGTATATATATATATATGCATGTGTATGTGTGTGTATATATTAATTATTAGAAATTGATATTTGCACAAGGTTAATTGATATTTCCGCTAGGCGTCACATAAATAGTGAATGAGACATTCATGTGATTGAGATCTTGTGGAAATATCAGTTTTTCCTTGTGGAAATAACATTTTCCTAATTAAGATGATTTTCTCGGGGTTGATGAATAAATCTCATCTTTAGGATACACACAACCAAGCTGGTATTGCCCATTGTGGTGGCATAGTGCCATTGCTAAACCTTCTTGATTCGGAAAATGGATCTCTGCAACATAATGCTGCATTCGCTCTTTATGGGCTTGCAGATAATGAGGTAATGGTAAACATGCTGGATGATTTGTAGTATTTAACTTCAATTTCAGTTTAATTTGGTGTTCTGTACCTTATAACTTATTGTAAGCTTCATTATAGGATAATGTTGCTGACCTTATCGGGGTTGGAGGTGTTCAGAAACTTCAGGACGGGGAATTCCTTGTCCAAGTATTTTTATCTTACACTTTCGATTTTTCAGTTTAAATTAATTCCAGTTCATCAATTATTTCTTTGCCCCTGATATGTAAAATTAAAATTTTACCCGCAGCCAACAAGGGATTGTGTAGCCAAGACACTGAAAAGATTGGAGGAGAAGATCAACGGGACAGTGAGTTTGCTTTATCATTACCATCTTCCTCTTTTCTGCTACTTCTCTTCCACCAATAAATGTTGATATTTATTATTCCCTTTTTAGTCCTCACATGTACCCCCTTTAACATGAAAGAACTATAAGTATCTTGAGAGTTTCCTAGGAATACTAAATAAGCAACTTTCTTGGCAGAATTGCAATGATATAATGATTAAGCTGTCTTTTGAGTTTTTAAGGTAACCAAGATCTTTAATGGATTATTTTTAAAGTTCAAATCACACCATACTATGTCTTTTTCTTTTGAAAATGTAGAGTTGTCAACATAGATGGAGTAATGAATTAGGTGAATAGTTCATTTACTGGTTATTTGTTAACCCACCAAAATATTATAAATAAAATTAAAAGATAAGAACTTGTGTTTGATTGCTATGCATTACCATATACTCCATCCGCCACAAAAACCTATATTAAGTAAATTTTTACACAAATTAAGAAATTTTAAGTAGAGGAAGGAGTATAAAATTAGTTAAAATTTTACCTATAGTGGAACCCACGCAAGTAAACTAATGATTCTTTCTTTTCTTAAACTAGTGGCCCCGCTTAAGTGCACTTTTGAGACTAGTATTTGGTATAACACTTTGCATTTGACTTGTGTACTTAAAACTTAAAAGACATCTAGTGGACAATTTTTTTTTTTGTACTGAAGACATATTTTGGGGGATGAAGGTGTGTGTGTGTATATCATTGGTATATTTGTCTAACGAATGTAGGTTTTATACATATTTCAAACTCAAGGTTGAATACTATACCGACAGGCGACGAGGATAAGTTTCTAAAAGAATTTAACATTGGAAATGCATAAGGAGAAAAATTTCCGATAAATTTTGTTATAAACTGTCGAGCCCCAACTTGGTTCCTGACTTGAGATTAAGATAGAAATAGAAACAGGAAGATAGAATAGAGAGAAAACATAGAAATTAGGGAGGAAGAAGGAGAAGAACTGAGTGTTTTAATTTACACTGAAACACTGAGTTCGTGAGAGAGGAAGAGAGAAATAGATATAAAAGAAAGAGAAGCAGCTGAGAGCTTCATTCCTTACTTCATTTTACAACTCATATATTCAATACTTGGGGAATACTCTTCCCTTTACACATTTATAGCTAACAAATGCTGGGAAAAAAACCCTACTAACCTACACCATTCTTTTATCCATAACTCACATGCTGACAAACTATCCATGTGCTTATATGTGTACCAATATATACTAATTCTAGAATATACTACTACTTTAGTTATGCCCAGTTTTACCCTTTCCTGACATTCCCTTCCCCTTAAAAGATTTCATGTCCTCTGAAAGAGTTCTTGGCTAGTTCCCTCTTCAAACTTCATTGATAGACATTAGACTGTCTGTGTTATCTTTTCCCCTTTTGTAAGTGATTTAGTCATATCCCAAGAGCTTGTTCATCCACCTTTTTTGTAGGCAAGTTACCACCTTTTGTTATAAAAAATATTTCAGGGAATGGTGGTCTTTCTAATAATGAACTGTTTCTGTCCCAAATAGGAAGACCATCTTTTGATAGCTTCAGCCACAATTATGGGGACGGGTTTTGGGACAACGGATTAATATTACACGGACAATTCTTATACAACACTCAATCAATTCTAATTATTCAATGTCTCAAAATGATGAAGTACATCACTATTTATAGTACTCACTATTTATAGTACTCCTAGACAATTTTTCTAGTCTAAATTGGACTCTAATAAGATAACTACAAATTAAAGAGACTAATTAAAATACAACTTCTAATTCATGGGCTTCTAAAGCATTTTATATTGTTTTAACCAACTTTTATGGACTCGTCTTGCATCACACACCCATTAGTTCTTTCTCATAGGTTGAGTAGGACTGAGCTTTAAGTCCCAAAGCTTTGCTAAAATAGGTCAGGGGCCTTCCTTCTTGCATGAGAATGGCTCCAAACCCTGTCCTAAAAGCATCAGTTTCTATTTGAAAAACCTTGTTAAAATTTGGTAGAGCTAGGACCAGCTGTTGTGAGAGCCTTCTTTAGAGATGTGAAGGCTTGTTGGGTTTCTTGATTCCACCCAATTTTCCTTTTTGAAGTAGAGTGGTGAGAGGTTTGGCTATGGCTCCATTTAGTACCCAGTTAGTCCAAGGAAACCTCTGAACTGTTTGACAGTTTTTGGAGTAGGCCAGTCCGACACATCTTGTACTTTAGAGGAATCCATTGCCACTCCTGAGCTTGATATGACATGCCCTAAATGCTCAATTTGGGACTGTGCAAAAGCACATTTACTTGGTTTTGCATAGAGCTGATTTTCCCTCATAGTCTGCAACACTTCTCTCGAGTGTTTACAATACTGCTTTAAGTCTTTAGAGTATACTAGGATGTCATAAAGAAGACTAACATATGTTCTCTGAGGAGGGACTGAAATCCCAAGTTCATGAGATTCTGGAAGGTAGCAGGGGCATCGGTTAGATCAAAGGGCATAACAGTGAACTCAAACAAGCCTCCTAAAGGATGTTTTCTCAATGTCTTCTTCCCTCATTCTCACTTGATGATACCCAACCCTCATGTTTAACTTGGTGAAGAACTTGGCCCCTTGTAGTTCATCTAGCAATTCATCAATGAGAGGGATAAGGTATGTATTCTTGATAGTAAGAGAGTTGAGGTACCTGTAGTCCACACAGAATCTCCAACTCCCATCTTTCTTTTTGGTTAGTAGCATTGGGAAGCATAAGGGCTCTGACTAGGCCTTATTATCCCAGATTGCAGTATCTCAGTTACCAGTCTTTCTATTTCATTTTTCTGGTCATATGAACACTTGTATGGTCTGATGGAAAATGGAGAGGAGTTTGTTTTTAGTGTTATGCCATGATCTAGGGTTCTTTTTGGTGGCATGTCTTTTGGTTCTTGAAAAACATCAGCAAAACTTTCGAGAGTTTGTATTTCTGGGTAGGTGTTAGTACTTAAGGAACAACATTTGGGGCTAGTTGTTTGGGATATATCTGGTGAAGAAGTAATATTTGGGAGTGAGTGTACCACAATAAGAAACCCATTTTTCCGATCATTGATGTGCTCAATTATCCCTTCTAGAGTAATCATCTTTAGTTCTGGCAATGAGCTTGCACCATTTCCCCTCCATAGTTAAACTGCATGGTTAAATTTTCATAATCAAATGTAGTTGGTCCTAGTTGCTTCAGCTATTGTACTCCGAGAACCATATCACATCCTCCCAAAGGCGGAATCCTCACTCCATCTTTGAAGAAAAAACCCTCCCATTTTCCATTTAAACTCTATTCACTGTTGGCTACTTGTGACTAGTTGGCTCCCATCTGCTACAGAGACTAACATGGGTTGAGTAGGATCCAGAGCACACTTGAGTTTTTCTGTTGTTTTAAGGTTTGTGAGTACACCCCCCATCAATAAGTATGGAAATGGGCCTTTTCCCTATATACACAGTCATCTTCATGGTTTGTGGATTGGACTGTCCTTCAGGGGCATTGAGAGATGCTTATAAGTTTTCCTCAGTTAGTGAATCTTCTAGATTGCTGTTCTTGGGCTCTTCATCATATTGTGGAGGCCCAAAGTAATCTTAACACTCTTGAGTTTCATCACAAGTAATCATGAAATTCTGGGGAGCTTTACATTGATGTCCCATGGTGTACTTTTCATCACAGGTCTTCCTCTCATCTCTTTGGGCTGCAGTGATGGGTTTAGGTTTATTGAACTCTTTTCTGGGATAAGTGAGTAGTGGTGTTTTGGTTGCAGGTGGTGCATGGAGGTCTTTTGTAGTGCTGGACATAGTGTTTTTGTTAGGAGTTTGGGCTTTAGGATAGCCGTGGGTCAAGCAACTTCAACTTCACCATTTTCTTAGTTTCTTCCTTAAGTCCACCAATGAAATTCCCCACTATGAACTCATCAATCAGGTGAGGTAACTTCTCCAGCCTCTCAGACTCATCATAATAGGCATTTATTGTACTTGTTTTAACAATTTGAATTGCTCATATATGTTTTCCACTGTAGCCTCAGTTAACCTCACAATGAAATCACTTGCAAACTCCCTCCATGTAAGCCCATCCTTGCGATTGACATAGGACTTGTTCCAGTACTTTGGAGAACCATGGAGGTGCATTCCAGCTATGGTAATCCTCCTCTGGGATCCTATAGATGCTAAAGTACTCTTCACAGTCTTGAATCTAACTCTTTGCATCATCACCCTCAGTAAATGAAGGAAACACCAATTTAAGATGCTCAAGTTCTCTCCCCTCTTCACCATCCCTCAACATTTTGGTTCCTTCTCCTCCATTGAACATCATCTTTTTCATGTCTCCTTCCTCTTTCTTGCACAACATGTATAGGGTCTCTAAAGAAACCCTTATCTTTGCCTCATATGAATAGGTCTCTTGCGCCTTTCCTTGTTATTAAATGGATTCTCAAACCCTTCTTCATTATCTGATCCTCTTTGCTTCAACAACTCATTCATCCGACCAATGAAGCAGTCCATCTTTTCATCAATGAGTTGCAACTTCTCAATAGTGTACTCCCTGTAGCTTAGAAAATCCTGATGCAACATTTGTGATGGTCCAGCCATGTCCACAGAGAATAGGAATGAAATGAATCACATAACAAGTGTGATTCTGAGTTTGCAAACTAATCCCAAGCAGTAGCAACACTGCTTGAGTAAGAGTAAGTGAGCTTGAGTGGTTGTTTAGTCAGAAATGGACTTCCTCAGTGAAACAAGCTGAGTATCTGAGGCTAAAATAAGTTTTAAATTTAACTAGCTGAAGCTTAGTTGAATTTTAAAGAGTAAAGCACCAAAGGATCAAAACTAATATCATCACTAGTTACCAGAGAAGTAACAAGTTCTAATACCAGAAAATAGCATAAATTGTTTAGTTTTTGGAATTTTAAAGCAGCTAGAAATTTAGAATGATGTTTTTGGTTTTTTGAATGCTTAGACTAATGCTAGATATGCTAAACAAGTTAATTTGAATTAGTAAACACAAACAAAACTGATCAAATAACATTAATTTCTAGAATCTAGAAATTTTTTGCGGACAAAGTTGAAATGCTAATTTGTAGTTTGAAACATGTTTAGGTGTTGTTGCTTATGGAAAATATACTATGGGCTATTGGGCTATGTATATTAAAAGAGATTAATACCTGAAACAAGTGATTAATCACTTAATTTTACTGAGTTGGAGGTTCGGCAAAAAAACATAGCCTCCAAAGTTGCCATTTCTACTTCTTTGTGGCTGTGATCTGTTGTTGTTGTTGAAATGTCTGGGCTGGTTTTGGGTTGTGTTTGAAGAGTAGAAGAGAGTGGAAGAGATAGATTTTAGTTTGGGTTTGTAGAAGAGAAGAATTTAGAACTTGAAGATAGAGAAGAACAGAGGATTTAGAGGAGGAAGATGATGAGTTTGGATAGAACTTGTGCTTTGATACCAATTTGTTAAGCCCCAACTTGGTTCCTGACTTGAGATTAAGATAGAAATAGAAGATATAATAGAGAGAAAACAGAGAAATTAGGGAGGAAGAAGGAGAACTCAGTGTAAAAACACTGAAATCGTGAGAGAGGAAGAGAGAAATAGATAGAAAAGAGGGAGAAGCAGGTGAGAGCTTCATTCCTTACTTCATTTCACAACTCATATATGCAATACGTGGGGAATACTCTTCCCTTTACACATATTTATAGCTAACAAATGCTGAAAAAAAATAAACCCTATTAACCTACGCCATTCTTTTATCTGTCACTCACATGCTAACAAACTACCCATGTGCTTATATGTGCACCGAAATATACTAATTCTAGAATATACTACTATTTTAGTTATGCCCAATTTTACCCTTTCCTGACATAACGGTAGAGTTCATGCATCTTATAATATGAAAGTTCTAGTTACAGAAGGACGACAGATATGGTGATATCATTGTGCGCTCATTAAAGTTTGAGCTAAAAATGTCACCTTTATCTTGTGGTTAATGGAAATAAATTTCCATATTAGAAATTTGTATCTACAAAAAAAAGAAGGAACATTTGAGTTTGAAAACAAGAGAATGAAGGTTATTATTATTTCTGAATGTGAAGCCGACACAGGAATTACTTAACTCATTAAATTTCCAATCCTGTAAATAATTGTTGTCACCAATTAATCTATTTCTTCAATATTTTTGTTGTCAGGTATTGAGCCACTTGTTGTACTTGATGCGGGTTGCTGAAAAATCTATTCAAAGACAAGTTGCCCTGGCTCTTGCTCATCTTTGTTCACCTGAGGATCAAAAATCAATTTTTGTTGATGGCAACGGTAATTTCCTTGCACCATCTTTGATCTTAGCATCATATTTCATGTTTGGGATTACCACTGTCACTTGCTACACGAGGTTCAGACATATTACCGTCTCTCTGCTCCATTTACATTGTTCGTGTTGCAGGACTAGATTTGCTTTTGGAGCTTCTAGAACTACCAAATGTGAAGCACCAACGAGTCGCATCAGTGGCTTTGTTCAAGTTGGCTGACAAAACCCGCTCATTTTATCCGATTGATACAGTTCCTCCTCTCCCTGTCTCTCAGGTCTGTCCAGAGTTGTTTTATGGTTGAATTATGTGATGGACATCCAACTGTTTCTTCTAAAAGTATTGCTCAAGTATTTATTGCTCTTCTTGTCTACTTTTTCCAGCATCAGTTTACAAGTTACCGCTTAAATAGTTGTTTCAGTTACATGATAGGTTTATGCTACTCTAACCTAATTCTTTGTTTAGTTTGGGATTCGTACATTAATGTCTTAGATAGTACACTTGTGTTCCTCCCATAATCTTGTGGACTACTGACTACGTCATGATTATAAAGCTCCATGTTCCATAATGGTTGTGTTGAAAGCATTGATCACCGATTTGATAGTGTTTAATACCACACAATTGGTGCAGGTTTACTTGGGTGAGAAGTTTGTAAACAATCCTACACTCTCAGATGTTACCTTCTTAATTGAAGGTAACAAATTTCTTGTGCCTGAATTATTTGTACACATAAGTTGCGGCCAGTCTTTGTGCTGAGTTTTATTGCTTATTGTTCTTGTGTTTCACTGTCAGGTCAACGGTTCTACGCTCACAGGATTTGTCTGCTTGCTTCTTCTGATGCATTTCGCGCAATGTTTGATGGTGGTTACAGGGTATTATTTTTTTTGTTTTACACTCCGTCTAATTTTATCAGATGGGGAATGCATCTCTGCCTTTAATTTATGTTTCATATCTATTTATTAAATAAATATAATTTTTTGTTTCATATCTATTAATTTTCTTACCACTGAAACACACATTACAAAGGTATAATGTGGAAAAGGTGGGTGTTGTGATTAGAATACGAATGATGAGATATCTACACTTTCTTGAAATCTTAATAAGTTAATATTGTCTAACTAATCTTTACATGTGCTATGTTTGCAATTGTTTTCCCAAACTAGTTCTTCTAAAAATGACTAGATACATTAGTTCTTATGAATATTCTTTTCTGTTTATTTTGATGGATACCTTTCAGGAAAAGGATGCAACGGACATAGAGATTCCAAATGTTAAGTGGGATGTGTTTGAGTTGATGATGAGGTGCAGTTCTTTTTTAAACCCCCCCCCCCTCTTTCTCTCTCCTCTATTGTTTGAAAGGAAAAGAAGAAATTGGGACTTGTGAAGTGCTGATAACTATACTTTCATCTGTCTACACTTACAGATACATATACACAGGATCAGTCTATGTAGATTTGAATGTTGCACAGGATCTTCTAAGAGCTTCTGATCAGTATCTTTTGGATGGGCTTAAGCATATGTGCGAGTGTGCTCTTGCACGGGTGAGTTAGGAAGTTACTTTGATATACTCTTATGTGCATTAATGTTGATTTGTTGATTTCTCATCTTTTTCTCTTAAGAGTATGTCGGTGGAAAATGTCACTATCATGTATGAGTTATCAGAGCACTTCAATGCAATTGGATTAAGGAATGCATGCTTTCTTTTTATACTGGAGAAGTTTGACAAATTGATTGCTTTCCCATGGTATGTTACCTTCTCTTTGGTTGCTCCCTCCATCTTTCTTTACTCGAATCATAATAAAAATGGTTGACAGTTGCACAGAAAGACAGAAAGGTTGCAACTAATTGTACTTCTGTTGGTTCCTTATGAAAACATGTTATTTCAAATTAAGTTATCGTTTATAAGCTAGGTTTCATATTCTGAATACTCATTGAGCATAATGTTACGCTATGTTTGAGCTGTATGCTGGCTTTCCTGATTATACACAATTTCTTGATTGGCCCGATTTACATTTCCATATCGCAGGTTGTCGCAATGTTATATTGAAATTTGGATGTTTTGTTGCATTTTATTGTTTGAAGGGTTAGAGTAGGAAACTAGATGGAAAGTGGTAAAACAAATTGCTGGTCTTCATTAGCTAACAGCTTAGATGGTTGGAAAGGATCAGGGTTAACACTGGTTTGTTAGTTTAAGAAAAGCTAGAAAAGAAAGGAAAACTGATGATTTTAAAAGCTTGCCTTCCAAATAGCATATTTATGAGTTTTATTGAAGGAGAAAAAGTGATGGAAAACGGTGGAAAGTAACCCCAACTTTCAGCCAAAACTTTCCTCCCCAAAAGGGGGAGATTTAGGTGGAAAGCAATCTTGCCTCATTAGGAAAAAAATCTTTATCCCTGTTCTACCCTTGAAATAGCACATTAAATTCTCAGTTCCAACCTTCTCCTACTTTCTCTCCTTAACTCACCAGCACAAGGAAGGAAAGTTACTATCACTCCCCTCGATTTCTCATGATGATTTTAACTCTCTTCTTTCATAAACATAGTGCAAGTCCTGGTAGGAACAACGGTTTTTATGTTTCCTGCTTGGTAAAGAAGATAGGGACGGCAAACAAGAAAACAACTAAAAGAAACTTATGTTTGGAGCACAGATTGATTTTACTAAACGTTATTGTTATTTAATATATTTATATTCTTTTTTGAATACTTGCATTAAAACTGAATGTAGATATCTTTTAGAAGAGATCCTTGATAATTTCATCAACTGTTTGAACATGTGGGGAACATGAAACCCTTTGTAGACCCTGTCCAAAATAATCCTTATGGTGGCTTTCGATTAAAAAATAACCATTATGTAACATTGGCCCCAGATTTTGACATTGTGAAGACCCTTGTCTTATCAAGTTCCATGGATGTCATTATTTGTAGGTCCATCCACATTTTCAGTATAGGGTCTGTATTCAAAAGATTGAGTAGATTCCACTGATATTTGGGTGTAGTTGATGCTTGTTACTCTACATCTATTGATGATTTGTTGGATGTGTTATAATGACAGGTACTCTGTCCTGATACGCGGTATTTTACCAGAGATGCGCAATTACTTTCTAGGGGTACTTACTAGGCCTGTCTAAGCTTAATTACCGGGTAAAACTGGTTCGTGCTTCAGTTTTGATGGGCTGATTAGAAACTAACCAAAGAAGAGGAAGAATGTATAGAAACTAGTAGCAGACTTGTTTACATCTAGGTCTGGAAGCACATTTGTAATATTTCTTTAGTGCGAAGTCCAGATTCTGGTGGCAGTTATAATGAACTACAGGAAAGATGTTATCTTGGTCCGCAATGTTGAATGAACTACAGGAAAATTGTTAATTTTACTTGTGTAGACTTAGAAAGAAATAGAAGCTGTAAATTTGCTTAGCCATACTTTCTGAGTCTGGTCTTCTTCGTTTATGTTATATTTTAATTACCTTTCACATAGAAGGTGGTGCTCTTATTACACAGATGGAGTAATAGCAAACGCATGTATTCTTTTTCAATTTTTTTTTCTATGTTAATAATATTTCCTTGTAGGTAACTAACTAGAAACGCACAAGGACTATGAAAGAGGGATACAGAGTTTGCATCCCTAGTTTTGTAATACCCTGTTTGGAATTTTGGAATAATGCGTCTTATGAGGCCTTTTCACTTTTTTAATGCATATTCTCGAAATCAAATTTCGAACCCATGGATTCAGGCTCGACCAGTCAGAACCGGAAAAAGTAATCCAGTTACGTTTTTAATATATATTATTAGTAATTAATAAAATTTTAAAAAAACTTATTTTTTATAAATTAAAATATAATAAAGTTGAGTTATGATATTATTAAAAGTGGTTAATTTTAATACTTAAAAAAATTATACACAAAAAAAATGAAAAATCGGGTCATGGTTTAATAAGAATTTGATTTCGATTAGCATGAAATTTATTTTTTGATAAGTTAGTCAATTGACAAATAGAATATTAACACACTCTATTGGCCAATTAAAAATGACCTTCATGTTAACCACTTCCGCTTAATAACGACTCTTACTAAACAGTGTCAGAATTATGTTTTTACCGAGTCTTAGTTATAGACTTATAGGTAAATCTTAAATGATTAAAAAGGTAAGAGGAGTCTATTCCTACAATTGTTTTACTTGGCCACTCATATAACTGGTAAAGTTAACCTCACACGACGATCCTGAATATAAATTAGCTCTTTGCATGGAAAAAAAAATGTATATTTAGGGATAAACGGAACAAAATTATATTGCTCCTCCCATCTTATTAAAAGAGTCTCATTTATATAATATAAATAATTATTTTATAAGTAGAGTTCATTTTTTAGTGATAATTGTATAAAAAATGTCCGTTATTAAAACAAAGACCAAACCAAAGATCAATATATAACCAAACATACCAAAGACCAATATATACCCCAAGTCTCAGTGCATGGTGTTTTTGTGTTCACCAAAAACATCATGCAGCAGCATGAACAAAACCACAAGGAGAGGGGGAGAGATTTTTTTAGTTTTGAAACAATGTAGTCAATTAGACAGAGGGTAATTACAGTGTTGTAATTGACTGCCGTTTTTTATATCCTTCTTGTTAGTGTGAATAGTCATCCGAAGTTGTTATAGGAAGAAAGATCCATGATTGTCATTATTTATAGATAACCTGCCATGTAAGGATGAAATCCTTTTTTCTAGCCTTAAAATTAACCTACCATACATGTTTATTCTTAGTAAAGAAGTAAAGAGAAATATACAGTAGTTTTCCTCTGTTTTTATCATGGTATCACAGCAGGTTCCGATCCTGCCACCTGCCGTTATTCTCTAACTCTAATTTTTCTGTCTACTTTACTCGCAACTATGAACGATACCGACCAACCTGGCAGCCCCTCATCAACATCTATTTTTACTGAATTAACCACTAAAATGAACGAAGTTTTGACCAAAGCTTTGGCTCCAACCCAGATCACCGACACCACTGCTCATTCAATTTGCATCAAGTTGGATGACCTTTGGTCCTAAGTTGTCGAGATGTATATCTCAGACAAGGACAAGAACAAATTGGGATATATTAATGGTGACATTCACCAACCTTCAGAAAAAGATCCATCCTTTCGAAAGTGGCGCACGGACAATGCCATTGTCAAAGGATGGTTGATCAACTCCATGGACTCATCACTGATCGGGAACTTCATCAGATTTCCAACCGCGAAACTGGTGTGGGATTCTATTGTGATTACCTACTTTGACGGAAGTGATACATCTCAGGTACCAGACAATGGTCGTGAATATGTGAACCACCCATTTCGTGCATATAAACATCTTGCCGTCAAACTCCTCAGTAAAACGGGGTGACTGAAAGGAAAAATCGCCATATTCTTAAAACTGCTCGAGCTTTATTACTTGGAGCTCATATGCCCAATAGATATTGGGGTGATGTCGTTGCCACAGCCCTGCATCTTCTCAATCGGATGCCCTCCAAAGTTTTGGATTTTAAGACTCCACTACATATTGTGTCTACGTATGTTTCCTTACCTACAATGTTAATGATTCCACCTAGAGTTTTTGGTTGTGTTGCATTTGTCCATCTTCTTAAAACCTAGCGCACGAAGCTAGATCCTTATGTTATCCGTTGTTGCTTCTTGGGGTATGCCTCGCATCAAAAAGGATACCATTGCTATGATCCAATAACAACCGTTCCTATGTGACTATGGACGTCACTTTTCTGGAAACTGAACCATTCTTCCCTTCTCCAGTACCTAACTCTACTGGGGAGATCCATAGTGAATAGTTGAATTGGTTGAGATTGGACTGGGCGAAAGTTAACGAGGAGGCTGAAATCCAAGATCATGAGGAAATTAACAACAAAGAGGAAGTTCATGACAAAGAACCACATACAGGACTCTCTGTGTCTACAAAGAGGTTATCCGAACCACTCAATACATTTGTACATGATCTTTCCTCATACCGGGTCCCTACATAAATCCATGAAGCTCTGGTAGACCCTAAATGGACTCAGGGTGTGAAGGAAGAAATGGAGGCATTGCTTAAAGATAAAACATGAACTTTGGTCCTTCTACCAAACGAAAATAAGACAGTGAGTTGTAAATGGATGTTTTCCATTAAACACAAAGCAGATGGCTCGATAGACTAATACAAAACTCGGTTAGTAGCCAAAGGCTACAAGCATACTTACGGTGCAGATTATCAAGAAACCTTCTCGCCAGTGACAAAAGTAAATATCGTTAGAGTACTGTTGTCTCTTGCAGCAAACCACCACGATTGGTCATTGCACCAGTTTGACGTAAAAAATTAAATGCATTCTTGCATGGTGATTGTAAGACCCCAACTTTTATAAATAAAGATGAATTTTCTATAAATATCATTTTTGAATATTATGGAGTTAATTTGATATAATGTTATAGTTGTGGGTAATATTTATAAATTTTGCAAAGTACGCAAGTTGTTATATAATATTCGATTGGTCGGGGAATATTCGTTTTAACAGGGAATATTCGTACAACGACACAATCATTGGTGGACCCCACAACGGAATTATTGTCGGATTGAGAAAACGACAAAAATATTTTATTAAAAATAACGGCGGAAATTTTATCATTGTTACTGTTGAACTACTCGGTAGTAAAAGTACAGTTATACGTGTGGTTGCATAGTAGCACACGGTATTGATTATTAATGTTTATGTGAGAAGTCACTCAGTTTGATTCAATTATTGTCAGTTAATAATATGAATTATTTAGCGATAATGACGTTTTGTTTTATTCGTATTATTAACGTAATAAAACAGAAATATCTTTTTATATAAAACAGAATACTTTATTAAAGTTATTCTGTAAATAGAATATATTATATTTTATTTAAAAGATTTTTCTTTAAATATGGGCCGTCAGATTAAAGTAATCAATCTGGACCGTTCATGGATTAGTTACTATGCATTCAATTTTTCTATAAATAGCAGCTCATTCCTTCATTATTTCTTACGAATTCACTGAACTCTAGAGAGAGAAACTATAGAGAGAAACTATAGAGAGAGAGAAGAAGAGTAATCTGCTACTTAACTACTTCCTTATTTTAGCTCGTCTTTAAAACGGTAAGGGGTGTTATTCTTTCTTATTCATGAAGAGAACTGTTGTTATTCCATTTCTTATTATTCTGTTGGAATAACCTGTATACGCGGTCTACCATATACTTGGTGACATTCTTCTATTATTCTGTTGGAACATCCTGTCTGTGTGTTTTACACCGGACCTGGTTCCGTTTTTTATTATTATTCTGTTGGAACATCCTGTCTGTGTGTTTTACACCGGACCTGGTTCCGTTTTTATTATTATTCTGTTAGAACATCCTGTCTGGGTGTTTTACACCGGACCTGGCTCCGTCTGGTTATTATTCTGTTGGAACATCCTGTCTGTGTGTTTTACATCGGACCTGTGTGACAACCCCAAAATAGGTCCATTCCATTCAACGTATTCTGAGTCGCCAAATACATGGTACAGAAAACAACTGTAACTTTATTACAACAATTGTCGTGCAAAATACAACAACACATATGCTGTGAGTTTGGATACAAATATATACCAAATGTGACTCATGTTCCAACCGTGGACATCACCTCACAATGACACCATACATAAAGGTATAGTCAAAAACTGTTTTAGAAATTAGAATATTTGGAAAGTGCTCAAGAAAACCTTCGTACATGGGAGGCCATGCGTCTAGGTTATGATAGATATCATATGGCCACAGAATTATTCTTGGTTGACCCAATAGACCCCAAAGAAAAATGAGAAGATTACTATCATATTCTTCCCAATGGTGAGTCTTCTCTTGACATATATATACTCAGCAAGTGGATGACCACAACCCTGTCTTATGATGACACGAGGTTGTATGTCATTAGACATCTTGTATGATAGTGACGAAACACCCTTCCAACGTTGGGTTCGTCTCATCCTATTTTTTTCACCAAATATAACTACTAAATGATGACCACCGTTCTATTCCCTTGTTACCCCCGCTCGACCCAGCTACACTCTTATTACCTGAAAGGAATTGTGAAACAAAAGGGTGAGCACAACTAGCCCAGTAAAGAATATCATGACTAAAGATAAATAAATTATCAATAGTTTTCATCAGTAATAAATCAGAGATTTAGAACATATGGTAGATGATAAAAATTTCAACCATAGTTGCAGCGGAACGAGCAATCCATTAGAAGAGTCAAATAGACTATAAAGTCTATTATCTTCTCCATGTTAAAAATCCACCAACAATATTTTATCCCTGTAACATCAATCAACAGTTCTGGTCCACAATCATATAAATAACTCATAATCATAATTATGATTCTAAATTTTTCTTCGCACCCACGACGAAGAATATTTTCATCACCTGTCTTTACCTGAAACATCAAAGATCATGGTTATACCAAATCACAGTTCCTGTTCATAATCATACTAATAAATCCATCTTTGCACTACGGCCAAAGATATTCAACAACAGTTCATCTTTGCACTACAGGCCAAAGATATTCATCAACAGACCATCTTTCCACTACATGCCAAAGATATTCATCAACAATTCATATTTGCACTACAGGCCAAATATATTCATATCTCAAAGAAATATATAATCATTTCAGAATTTATATAAACAATAATTATAACCATGTTGATCAATTCACCTTTGCACTTAAGCTTAAGATATTCAATTATAAATTCAATGGTCATGATCATACCAGTCACAATTCAACTTTGCACTACAGGCCAAAGAGAACCCTAGTCATGATCATACCAATAATCTACCCATCTTTACACTCCAGTGAAAGAGAATTTCAACATCAAGGTTATAAAAATGTTATATATGACGATAAAAATAATATGATCAACATATAGTTTTAATCTCAAGAGTAATATTCGTAACTCATGAATAGTAAATCGTGAATAGTAACTCATGAATAGTAACCCCGACACAAAAGATAGAAATTCTACAATAAAATCCATACCAATATTTCGGTATAATGATATTGAAAGAATAACATTACTTAAATTAATAAACAATTTATTTTAATTGTTTACACTTTACTAATTAATGCATTTAATCATCATAAAATGCCAACTCTTACAATTTCATCATCAATAACCAAAACCCTCATCAAAAATTTGCATATACCTCATATAGGATTCTCAAGCCATAAAATCCTATTTTCCAATTTTCTTTCTTCACAAAACATATTTAATTCATTTACTCATAACTAGACCATTTTCATGAAAAATACCAAATCAGTTCCAAAAATATTTTTTTTCTGAGATTTAGCATAATATAGTCCCATAGTGAACATATATTTTTCTCAGAATTTTTAAAAGTCATTTACTATTTTTCATATGGCCAAAATAGCCGAATATTTAGACATTTATCAAAAATTGTACTTTTATCTAAAAATTCTGAAATTCACAGAGTATACTCCTATCATATACATGTACTCCCAATAAAAATTTCATCAATTTTGGAGTTAACCACAAGGAATTATAAGCTGTTACTTTTTAAAATAGTCTTTTCTCATAAAATTCATAACTCTCAATCTATATATCCAAAAATAACCATTTTTGGACACAATCAAGAAAACTCATCAAAATATCATTTCAAATTTTTCCAGAATTTTTGAAGGTCAGAAAAATTACGAAATTGAAAATCATAACAACCCTTAAAATCCCTTAATATCCCTTACTATCCCTTACTATCCCTTACCTCAAAAGAGCAGCACTTCTGACTGGATATCGGATATGACGCTGAAGAAAACTTGCACTGATGAATATCAACTCACCAAGTATCTAAATACTCACAAAATAAACACAATAATCTAGAGAGAGAAAGAGAGAAAGCTTATATTTCTGGTGTGATTTTCAATTCTAACTTAGCCCTCTATTTATAGAAAAATTTTGGTAGGTTTGACCTGCAACCTGATGGTTTTACTTGCTACTATTCCCACCCACCACATTTGAAATATAATTCAGCACATTTCTTCACCAACCACAAGTGGGGCCCACCAATTCTAGAATTTTCCACCAAAATGATAAACTCCGAAAATTCAACAATTTCTGAACCAGTCATCTCGTAAAATTCATAATAAATTATACGTTCATTTTTAACGGTTCAAAATTTGTGGACATATACTCAACTTATATATGTATAACATATCCAAATATTACCACGATCCAACGGCCGGATTAAAAATTATAACCCTCGCAAAATATCTCAAAAGCCCTAATTTGATTTTCAATACCTCCGTTCCGACAAAAAAATAGATAAAACACCTCAACATTAACTCCTTCATTTTTTAACCACAAAAATATATCCCTCATTTATATCCACATAAAATAAATATTTTCTTATTATATGAATCAATAACTAATTATTCACAGATAATATTACAGAATCACATTTATGACAACCAGGTCGTTCCCAGGAAAGAGGGGGCTTTCCCATAAGAATTTCTCCTTACTGGCGCGCAATTAGGTGACCAAACCTCTCCTTAGACAGAACTTTCTAGACATTGCCAATAATGTTATCTAATAATATTATTCAAATAATATGAATTATTGATCTGATAATGGGAAATATTGTGCAGTGACAATTATTGAACAACAATAATATAAAATTTCAACGTAGCAATTATTGAATCAATAAAATAAAATATTGAACAGTAATTACTGTAATAATTATTGAGTAGTGCCTTCTTACGTAAGAATCAATAATTTCAAAAATACTGTGCAATACCGTGTGCTACTGTGCAATAACGCGTATTACTGTATTTTAACCACCGGGTATTTCAACAGTATTAACGGTAACAACTACGTCGTTATTTATAAAAACTTAAATTTGTCGTTTTTTTCATCCGACAGTTATTCGTTATGGGGACCACAAATAGCTGCGCCGTCATACGAATATTCCCCGACAGAAAGAATATTCCACGACCAAACAAATATTCCCCGACAACAATGATTATTTTATAACCACTTGCTTATTAAAAAAAAAATCACATTTCACCCATAGCTTTAAACTTTTTTCGTCCTCGAAATTTACGTACCAGGTATTTCAAAGAATTGAGAATACCTTCCTTTCATTTCAGATTCCATCTTCCCTGTCATCATAATTTCTCCATTGCTCATCTCCTGTATTTCAAATATCATTCTAGAATACAACTTCAAAACAAGGGTTAATTTAACAAATTAACATATCACATAATATCCCGATATTATGACTGACCAACAAATAAGCTTAGGTAGGACACACTAGCGAAAGATTTACTCATCTCTCCCCTCCTAATTATATTCCTCGATCTCCGCCAGAGATCATATCCCTAAGCTCTGATACCAAATGTAACTCTGGACACCAACCTATGTCAGCACCTTACATTGATACCTATCAGTTTGCCACCGCAGAACGGCGTCCCCTACGGAGAGTCTGGCTTCGGTGCATCCCCCATCAACAGGAAGTCACCAGCGAGAGGCTCGGGGCTCTTTACTTATAGCTCTGATACCACCTGTGACAACCCCAAAATAGGTCCATTCCATTCAACGTATTCTGAGTCGCCAAATACATGGTACAGAAAACAACTGTAACTTTATTACAACAATTGTCGTGCAAAATACAACAACACATATGCTGTGAGTTTGGATACAAATATATACCAAATGTGACTCATGTTCCAACCGTGGACATCACCTCACAATGACACCATACATAAAGGTATAGTCAAAAACTGTTTTAGAAATTAGAATCTTTGGAAAGTGCTCAAGAAAACCTTCGTACATGGGAGGCCATGCGTCTAGGTTATGATAGATATCATATGGCCACAGAATTATTCTTGGTTGACCCAATAGACCCCAAAGAAAAATGAAAAGATTACTATCATATTCTTCCCAATGGTGAGTCTTCTCTTGACATATATATACTCAGCAAGTGGATGACCACAACCCTGTCTTATGATGACACGAGGTTGTATGTCATTAGACATCTTGTATGATAGTGACGAAACACCCTTCCAACGTTGGGTTCGTCTCATCCTATTTTTTTTCACCAAATATAACTACTAAATGATGACCACCGTTCTATTCCCTTGTTACCCCCGCTCGACCCAGCTACACTCTTATTACCTGAAAGGAATTGTGAAACAAAAGGGTGAGCACAACTAGCCCAGTAAAGAATATCATGACTAAAGATAAATAAATTATCAATAGTTTTCATCAGTAATAAATCAGAGATTTAGAACATATGGTAGATGATAAAAATTTCAACCATAGTTGCAGCGGAACGAGCAATCCATTAGAAGAGTCAAATAGACTATAAAGTCTATTATCTTCTCCATGTTAAAAATCCACCAACAATATTTTATCCCTGTAACATCAATCAACAGTTCTGGTCCACAATCATATAAATAACTCATAATCATAATTATGATTCTAAATTTTTCTTCGCACCCACGACGAAGAATATTTTCATCACCTGTCTTTACCTGAAACATCAAAGATCATTGTTATACCAAATCACAGTTCCTGTTCATAATCATACTAATAAATCCATCTTTGCACTACGGCCAAAGATATTCAACAACAGTTCATCTTTGCACTACAGGCCAAAGATATTCATCAACAGACCATCTTTCCACTACATGCCAAAGATATTCATCAACAATTCATATTTGCACTACAGGCCAAATATATTCATATCTCAAAGAAATATATAATCATTTCAGAATTTATATAAACAATAATTATAACCATGTTGATCAATTCACCTTTGCACTTAAGCTTAAGATATTCAATTATAAATTCAATGGTCATGATCATACCAGTCACAATTCAACTTTGCACTACAGGCCAAAGAGAACCCTAGTCATGATCATACCAATAATCTACCCATTTTTACACTCCAGTGAAAGAGAATTTCAACATCAAGATTATAAAAATGTTATATATGACGATAAAAATAATATGATCAACATATAGTTTTAATCTCAAGAGTAATATTCGTAACTCAAGAATAGTAAATCGTGAATAGTAACTCATGAATAGTAACCCCGACACAAAAGATAGAAATTCTACAATAAAATCCATACCAATATTTCGGTATAATGATATTGAAAGAATAACATTACTTAAATTAATAAACAATTTATTTTAATTGTTTACACTTTACTAATTAATGCATTTAATCATCATAAAATGCCAACTCTTACAATTTCATCATCAATAACCAAAATCCTCATCAAAAATTTGCATATACCTCATATAGGATTCTCAAGCCATAAAATCCTATTTTCCAATTTTCTTTCTTCACAAAACATATTTAATTCATTTACTCATAACTAGACCATTTTCATGAAAAATACCAAATCAGTTCCAAAAATATTTTTTTTCTGAGATTTAGCATAATATAGTCCCATAGTGAACATATATTTTTCTCAGAATTTTTAAAAGTCATTTACTATTTTTCATATGGCCAAAATAGCCGAATATTTAGACATTTATCAAAAATTGTACTTTTATCTAAAAATTCTGAAATTCACAGAGTATACTCCTATCATATACATGTACTCCCAATAAAAATTTCATCAATTTTGGAGTTAACCACAAGGAATTATAAGCTGTTACTTTTTAAAATAGTCTTTTCTCATAAAATTCATAACTCTCAATCTATATATCCAAAAATAACCATTTTTGGACACAATCAAGAAAACTCATCAAAATATCATTTCAAATTTTTCCAGAATTTTTGAAGGTCAGAAAAATTACGAAATTGAAAATCATAACAACCCTTAAAATCCCTTAATATCCCTTACTATCCCTTACTATCCCTTACCTCAAAAGAGCAGCACTTCTGACTGGATATCGGATATGACGCTGAAGAAAACTTGCACTGATGAATATCAACTCACCAAGTATCTAAATACTCACAAAATAAACACAATAATCTAGAGAGAGAAAGAGAGAAAGCTTATATTTCTGGTGTGATTTTCAATTCTAACTTAGCCCTCTATTTATAGAAAAATTTTGGTAGGTTTGACCTGCAACCTGATGGTTTTACTTGCTACTATTCCCACCCACCACATTTGAAATATAATTCAGCACATTTCTTCACCAACCACAAGTGGGGCCCACCAATTCTAGAATTTTCCACCAAAATGATAAACTCCGAAAATTCAACAATTTCTGAACCAGTCATCTCGTAAAATTCATAATAAATCATACGTTCATTTTTAACGGTTCAAAATTTGTGGACATATACTCAACTTATATATGTATAACATATCCAAATATTACCACGATCCAACGGCCGGATTAAAAATTATAACCCTCGCAAAATATCTCAAAAGCCCTAATTTGATTTTCAATACCTCCGTTCCGACAAAAAAATAGATAAAACACCTCAACATTAACTCCTTCATTTTTTAACCACAAAAATATATCCCTCATTTATATCCACATAAAATAAATATTTTCTTATTATATGAATCAATAACTAATTATTCACAGATAATATTACAGAATCACATTTATGACAACCAGGTCGTTCCCAGGAAAGAGGGGGCTTTCCCATAAGAATTTCTCCTTACTGGCGCGCAATTAGGTGACCAAACCTCTCCTTAGACAGAACTTTCTAGACATTGCCAATAATGTTATCTAATAATATTATTCAAATAATATGAATTATTGATCTGATAATGGGAAATATTGTGCAGTGACAATTATTGAACAACAATAATAT
This sequence comes from Panax notoginseng, assembly GCA_016801055.1. Taxonomy (NCBI): domain Eukaryota; kingdom Viridiplantae; phylum Streptophyta; class Magnoliopsida; order Apiales; family Araliaceae; genus Panax; species Panax notoginseng. The sequence goes on from CM029013.1 coordinate 10,116,420, forward strand.
AAAATTTCAACGTAGCAATTATTGAATCAATAAAATAAAATATTGAACAGTAATTACTGTAATAATTATTGAGTAGTGCCTTCTTACGTAAGAATCAATAATTTCAAAAATACTGTGCAATACCGTGTGCTACTGTGCAATAACGCGTATTACTGTATTTTAACCACCGGGTATTTCAACAGTATTAACGGTAACAACTACGTCGTTATTTATAAAAACTTAAATTTGTCGTTTTTTTCATCCGACAGTTATTCGTTATGGGGCCCACAAATAGCTGCGCCGTCATACGAATATTCCCCGACAGAAAGAATATTCCACGACCAAACAAATATTCCCCGACAACAATGATTATTTTATAACCACTTGCTTATTAAAAAAAAAAAAATCACATTTCACCCATAGCTTTAAACTTTTTTCGTCCTCGAAATTTACGTACCAGGTATTTCAAAGAATTGAGAATACCTTCCTTTCATTTCAGATTCCATCTTCCCTGTCATCATAATTTCTCCATTGCTCATCTCCTGTATTTTAAATATCATTTTAGAATACAACTTCAAAACAAGGGTTAATTTAACAAATTAACATATCACATAATATCCCGATATTATGACTGACCAACAAATAAGCTTAGGTAGGACACACTAGCGAAAGATTTACTCATCTCTCCCCTCCTAATTATATTCCTCGATCTCCGCCAGAGATCATATCCCTAAGCTCTGATACCAAATGTAACTCTGGACACCAACCTATGTCAGCACCTTACATTGACACCTATCAGTTTGCCACCACAGAACGGCGTCCCCTACGGAGAGTCTGGCTTCGGTGCATCCCCCATCAACAGGAAGTCACCAGCGAGAGGCTCGGGGCTCTTTACTTATAGCTCTGATACCACCTGTGACAACCCCAAAATAGGTCCATTCCATTCAACGTATTCTGAGTCGCCAAATACATGGTACAGAAAACAACTGTAACTTTATTACAACAATTGTCGTGCAAAATACAACAACACATATGCTGTGAGTTTGGATACAAATATATACCAAATGTGACTCATGTTCCAACCGTGGACATCACCTCACAATGACACCATACATAAAGGTATAGTCAAAAACTGTTTTAGAAATTAGAATATTTGGAAAGTGCTCAAGAAAACCTTCGTACATGGGAGGCCATGCGTCTAGGTTATGATAGATATCATATGGCCACAGAATTATTCTTGGTTGACCCAATAGACCCCAAAGAAAAATGAGAAGATTACTATCATATTCTTCCCAATGGTGAGTCTTCTCTTGACATATATATACTCAGCAAGTGGATGACCACAACCCTGTCTTATGATGACACGAGGTTGTATGTCATTAGACATCTTGTATGATAGTGACGAAACACCCTTCCAACGTTGGGTTCGTCTCATCCTATTTTTTTCACCAAATATAACTACTAAATGATGACCACCGTTCTATTCCCTTGTTACCCCCGCTCGACCCAGCTACACTCTTATTACCTGAAAGGAATTGTGAAACAAAAGGGTGAGCACAACTAGCCCAGTAAAGAATATCATGACTAAAGATAAATAAATTATCAATAGTTTTCATCAGTAATAAATCAGAGATTTAGAACATATGGTAGATGATAAAAATTTCAACCATAGTTGCAGCGGAACGAGCAATCCATTAGAAGAGTCAAATAGACTATAAAGTCTATTATCTTCTCCATGTTAAAAATCCACCAACAATATTTTATCCCTGTAACATCAATCAACAGTTCTGGTCCACAATCATATAAATAACTCATAATCATAATTATGATTCTAAATTTTTCTTCGCACCCACGACGAAGAATATTTTCATCACCTGTCTTTACCTGAAACATCAAAGATCATGGTTATACCAAATCACAGTTCCTGTTCATAATCATACTAATAAATCCATCTTTGCACTACGGCCAAAGATATTCAACAACAGTTCATCTTTGCACTACAGGCCAAAGATATTCATCAACAGACCATCTTTCCACTACATGCCAAAGATATTCATCAACAATTCATATTTGCACTACAGGCCAAATATATTCATATCTCAAAGAAATATATAATCATTTCAGAATTTATATAAACAATAATTATAACCATGTTGATCAATTCACCTTTGCACTTAAGCTTAAGATATTCAATTATAAATTCAATGGTCATGATCATACCAGTCACAATTCAACTTTGCACTACAGGCCAAAGAGAACCCTAGTCATGATCATACCAATAATCTACCCATCTTTACACTCCAGTGAAAGAGAATTTCAACATCAAGGTTATAAAAATGTTATATATGACGATAAAAATAATATGATCAACATATAGTTTTAATCTCAAGAGTAATATTCGTAACTCATGAATAGTAAATCGTGAATAGTAACTCATGAATAGTAACCCCGACACAAAAGATAGAAATTCTACAATAAAATCCATACCAATATTTCGGTATAATGATATTGAAAGAATAACATTACTTAAATTAATAAACAATTTATTTTAATTGTTTACACTTTACTAATTAATGCATTTAATCATCATAAAATGCCAACTCTTACAATTTCATCATCAATAACCAAAACCCTCATCAAAAATTTGCATATACCTCATATAGGATTCTCAAGCCATAAAATCCTATTTTCCAATTTTCTTTCTTCACAAAACATATTTAATTCATTTACTCATAACTAGACCATTTTCATGAAAAATACCAAATCAGTTCCAAAAATATTTTTTTCTGAGATTTAGCATAATATAGTCCCATAGTGAACATATATTTTTCTCAGAATTTTTGAAAGTCATTTACTATTTTTCATATGGCCAAAATAGCCGAATATTTAGACATTTATCAAAAATTGTACTTTTATCTAAAAATTCTGAAATTCACAGAGTATACTCCTATCATATACATGTACTCCCAATAAAAATTTCATCAATTTTGGAGTTAACCACAAGGAATTATAAGCTGTTACTTTTTAAAATAGTCTTTTCTCATAAAATTCATAACTCTCAATCTATATATCCAAAAATAACCATTTTTGGACACAATCAAGAAAACTCATCAAAATATCATTTCAAATTTTTCCAGAATTTTTGAAGGTCAGAAAAATTACGAAATTGAAAATCATAACAACCCTTAAAATCCCTTAATATCCCTTACTATCCCTTACTATCCTTTACCTCAAAAGAGCAGCACTTCTGACTGGATATCGGATATGACGCTGAAGAAAACTTGCACTAATGAATATCAACTCACCAAGTATCTAAATACTCACAAAATAAACACAATAATCTAGAGAGAGAAAGAGAGAAAGCTTATATTTCTGGTGTGATTTTCAATTCTAACTTAGCCCTCTATTTATAGAAAAATTTTGGTAGGTTTGACCTGCAACCTGATGGTTTTACTTGCTACTATTCCCACCCACCACATTTGAAATATAATTCAGCACATTTCTTCACCAACCACAAGTGGGGCCCACCAATTCTAGAATTTTCCACCAAAATGATAAACTCCGAAAATTCAATAATTTCTGAACCAGTCATCTCGTAAAATTCATAATAAATCATACGTTCATTTTTAACGGTTCAAAATTTATGGACATATACTCAACTTATATATGTATAACATATCCAAATATTACCACGATCCAACGGCCGAATTAAAAATTATAACCCTCGCAAAATATCTCAAAAGCCCTAATTTGATTTTCAATACCTCCGTTCCGACAAAAAAATAGATAAAACACCTCAACATTAACTCCTTCATTTTTTAACCACAAAAATATATCCCTCATTTATATCCACATAAAATAAATATTTTCTTATTATATGAATCAATAACTAATTATTCACAGATAATATTACAGAATCACATTTATGACAACCAGGTCGTTCCCAGGAAAGAGGGGGCTTTCCCATAAGAATTTCTCCTTACTGGCGCGCAATTAGGTGACCAAACCTCTCCTTAGACAGAACTTTCTAGACATTGCCAATAATGTTATCTAATAATATTATTCAAATAATATGAATTATTGATCTGATAATGGAAAATATTGTGCAGTGACAATTATTGAACAACAATAATATAAAATTTCAACGTAGCAATTATTGAATCAATAAAATAAAATATTGAACAGTAATTACTGTAATAATTATTGAGTAGTGCCTTCTTACGTAAGAATCAATAATTTCAAAAATACTGTGCAATACCGTGTGCTACTGTGCAATAACGCGTATTACTGTATTTTAACCACCGGGTATTTCAACAGTATTAACGGTAACAACTACGTCGTTATTTATAAAAACTTAAATTTGTCGTTTTTTTCATCCGACAGTTATTCGTTATGGGGCCCACAAATAGCTGCGCCGTCATACGAATATTCCCCGACAGAAAGAATATTCCACGACCAAATAAATATTCCCCGACAACAATGATTATTTTATAACCACTTGCTTATTAAAAAAAAAATCACATTTCACCCATAGCTTTAAACTTTTATCAATTTAACCATTTACTGAATAGTAATTATAAGAAAAAATTGAATACTTTTATTTCATAAAATTCGGGGTCTTACAACCTGGTTCCATTATTTATTATTCTGTCGGAATATCCTGTCTGTGCGTTTACGCCGAACCTGGTTCCATTATTTATTATTCTGTTGGAATAACCTGTCTGTGCGGTGTATCGCATGCATGGTGATTTCTTTTGTTATTCCATTCTTTGTGACGCCCCCAAAACAGGTCCATTCCACCCAACCCATTCTGAGTCGCCAAATACATGGTACAAAAAATAACTACAACTTTATTATTACAATTGTCGTGCAAAATACGACAACACATATACTATGAGTTTAAATACAAATATTATCATCTAGACAGTATTCATACTCAATTAAGTCCTCATTATACTTATTGATACACTATTTTACAAAATAGTGAGGACTACTAAAACAACTGTCTTGAACCATCATTCCACACCCCGACTAGTACTCGCTACATTCTCGCCTCCTGAGAAGAAAAATGGAACAACAAGGGAAAGGGTGAACTCAACTAGCCCAGTAAAGAATATTATGACTAAGATAATATACAACAAATTATCGTTAGTCTTCAACAGGGAAAAATCTAATAGAATACAATAGACAACAAGTTTTAAATCATTAACTGCAGCGAAAACAGCAAACCATTAGAAGAGTCAAGTAGAGAATGAGTTCTACTATCTTCTAAGATTTAAAAGTCCATCATCAATATTTTATCCCTGTAACAACAATCAATAACCATCTTTAATCAAATATTCATCTTTGCACTACAGGCCAAAGATATTCATTTGTATCACCAGTCGATCATGTTCATCTCAACACCTGTTCATCTTTGCACTACGGGCCAAAGATATTCATCAGAAATCATTAATCTTTGCACTACAGGCCAAAGATATTCAATTATATCATCATTTAGGACTGAGGATGATGAAAAATATTTTAAAGGAAACGAATCCAGTGAAACAAAATAATAAATATTAAGGATTCGTATTGCAGCTATTCCATGTCCAAAAATACCTCATAAATAATCATAGTGGAGTAAAATTCAAGAATGATCAAAACATGGATACAATCAAAGCTAGTATCCAGAATAGATATTTTGGACGAAAAGAAGAAAATTTTATTTTTCGGTGAATAGTAACTCGTGAATAGTAACTCATAAATAGTAACCCTGACATGAAAAGTTTCAAATTTGATAAAAAGTTCAGATCAATACTTCGGCATAATGATATTGAAGAAAATAATATCATTTAAGAAGAAATAACATCCCTTACCTCAGCAAAAACAGTACTTCTAGTTGAAACACCGGATATAGGTTATGACTTGAACTTGCACCGTATAGCAATACTCAAAGTATTAGAATACTCACAAGAATACGCTCACTAATATAGAGAGAGAAAGAGAGAGAAACTTGTGTTTCTGGTGTGATTTTCAATTCTAACCTAAGCACCCTATTTATAGGAAAATGCTTAGAATACCAAAGCAGAAAATTTAATATAATAATAATATATTTATCAAATTTTCCTTAGCCCACCTCTAGACATCTGATCTCAGCCCATTTATATCACATGTTAGCCCACTTAAATGCCAAAAAACGTTTTTCTTCAAAATAATAAATAAAACTTCTAAAAATTAATTATTTCGGAACTTCAGAACTTCAATAATTCATAATAAATAGCCTTTTCATCAGAAAATTCGAATCTCGCGAGTTTTTATAGGAAATTCAATTCTCTACAACTTTGCAGAAGAAAGTTTTTCTAAATTCCAAACAGAAATTGACCGAAATCCACAAACGGGCGATTTTACAGTCAATAATAAATTTTCGGTCAAGAATTGTGTCCACCAACACACAAAACATGTGTTAATCATTTAATGCCACAAAAATACTCTTCCTCCTCATATACTCATATATCCCACATTCATTGTAAAAATATCACCATCAATATATTATTAAAATAATATATTTAAATGAATTATTTTATCAGAAAAAGATAAAATATTAATTTTCAACAATTGTCACATTTAAAATTTTCTCCATCTATATCCACATAAAATCAATATTTTCTTCATCATATAAATCAATAATTAATTATACACAAATAATATTACAGAATCACAGTACTGGCAGCCAGGCCGTTCCCAGGAAAGAGGGGGCTTTCCAATAAGGATCTCTCCTTACTGGCGCGCAATTAGATGACCAAACTTCTCCTTAGACAGAACTTTCTAGACATTGCCAATAATGTTATCTAATAATATTATTCAGATAATATGAATTATTGTTCCGATAATAGAAAATACTGGGTAGTGACAATTATTAAAACAACAGTAATATAAAATATCAACGCAGCAATTATTGAATCAATAAAATATAATATTGAACAGTAATTACTGTAACAATTATTGAGTAGTGCCTTCTTACGTAAGAATCAATAATTGGTGCAATACCGTGTGCTACTGTGCAACAACGAGTATTATTGTGTTTTAACCACCGGGTATTCCAACAGTATTAACGGTAACAACTACGCCGTTATTTATAAACAACTTATTTTTGTCATTTTCTTCATCCAATCGCTTTCCGTTATGGGGCCCACAAAAGACTGCGCCGTCGTACGAATATTCCCCGACAACAAGAATATTCCACGACCAAACAAATATTTCCCGACAACAATGAATATTTTAGGACCACTTGCTTATTTGAAATATTTGCGCATTTTACCCATAACTAACCACATTAATCAAATCAACCCTTACTATTTCAAAATAATAAATAGAGGAATTTAAATTTCATTTATTAATAATTTGGGGTCTTGCATTCTTTATTATACTCAGTTGGTTAAGTTTTGACTTCTATACTCCATAAAATTTGTGGAATATCCTTGATAATTGCGTTTCATCCAGTATCTTTTCATAAAAATATTCTTCTAAGTATTCTTGAATTTTACTCCACAAAGCAGTATCATGTTGACAATTTGGACGTTGTTAATTCTTGGATAAATTAATTCTTGAACTTGTTTTATTGAATTCTTATATCATTGTCATCATCCTCATATTTATAAAATGTTGAAAGTCATCTGTGGCCTGTAGTGCATAGATGGACTTGGTATGATTATGACCAGGGATTATTCGGTATAATCATGACCGTAATGTTACAAATGATGTGGTAAAAGTTCTTATTGGCCCGTAGTGCATTGATGGACAGTTGTTGGCATGATCGTGACCATTAATGAATACACGAATATCCTTGGCCGTAGTGCAGGGGTGATTCGATGATGTGAATTATTTTATTAAGCTGAGTCCCAGCGATCACAATGTTGAAAAACCTTTTAAATCATAAAAGATAGTAGAGTTTATTTTCTACTTGACTCTTTTAATGGATTGCTTGTTCCGCTGCAGTTAAACTTGATGTCTATTATATTTTATCAGTTTAACATTGTTGAAGGCTAATGATAATTTATTCTGCATTATCTTAGTCATAATATTTTTTACTGGGCTAGTTGAGCTCACCCTTTCTTTCACTGTTCTCTTCAGGAAATGAGAGCGTAGCTGGGGCAAGTCGGGAAATGGAGTGATTGTCCGAATGATAGTATTAGTTAGTAGTCCTCACTATTCTATGTAATAGTGTGTTAATAAATGTAATGAGGACTCCTTTTGAGTATGAATGCTCTCTAGAAGATAATATTTGTATTCAAACTCACAGTTTATGTTTTATTGTATTGTACACAACAGTTGTATTAGTAAGTTGTATTTGTATTCTGTACTTTGTATCTGGCGACCCAAGATGAGTGATGTATACCTAATTTTGGGGGCGTCACAGTGATCTCAAGGAAGAAGCTTACATGGATATTCCACCTAACAACACAACGAACTCTGAGTCTAAGGTGGTATGTATATTACAAAGGGCACTGTATTGTTTAAAACAGTCAACGAGAGCATGATTTAGGCGATTTAGCTTGGTAATCAAGAAGTATGGTTACAACCAGAGCAACTCAGACGATACACTATTCTTAAAACGTCAACTGGGCAAGGTCACGACTTCAATAATCTATGTAGATGACATGATTATTATAGGCAATGACTCGAAATAAATATCAACACTCCAAAAGAATTTGGCGATGGAATTCGAAATGAAGGACCTAGGATGACTTGAATATTTTCTGGGAATTGAGGTTGCTAGATCAAAACAAGACATATTTCTTTCCCAATGAAAATATATCTTAAATCTACTATTGGAAGTGGGACCACTAGAGTGTAAGCCTGTAGACACACCAATTGTTCAGAATCATAAACTTGGAGAATATCCAGACCAAGATCCCACAAACAAAGAGAGATACCAAAGATTAGTAAGGAAACTTATATATATCTCTCATACTCGCCCATATATTGCTTATGCCGTGAGCATGGTAAGCCAATTTATGCATTGTCCTAGTGAGGAACACATGGATGCAGTGATCAGAATCCTTCGATAGATATTTAAAGTCATCTCCGGGAAAAGGGCTCATGTTCTCCAAGAATGATCATCTCAAAGTTGAGGGATACACATATTCAGATTGGGCAGGAAACATATCAGACAGAAAATCCACATCGGGTACTTCATGTTTGTTGGAAGAAACTTGGTTACTTGGAGAAGCAAGAATCACGTGTTGGCTTTGTCAAGTGCTGAAGCTGAATTCAGAGGGATGACTAAGGGTCTTTGTGAGCTTCTCTGACTTGAAAGACTATTAACAGAAATTGGCTGTCCAAAACAGTGAGATGGACCTATTTTGTGACAATAAGGCCGCAATTGCTATTTCACACAACCCTGTCCAACATGATTGAACCAAACACGTGGACAAGTCTGAGGATCAATTAGCAAATGAACTTACAAAAGCTGGTGCAGCGAGGTGTTTCACAACTTACTTGACTAGTTCGACATCAGAGATTGCACTAATTTGAGGGGAGTGTTCATCCGAAGTTGTTATGGGAAGAAAGATCCATGATTGTCAATCACTACGAATCCTAATTATTGATTGATAACCTGCCATATAAGGATGAAATCATTTTTTCTAGCCTTAAAATTAGCTTAGCCAAGAATAGGTTCATTTGTAATACTATTTATACATGTTCAAAGATTTGTAAAGTAGTGAGAAATATACAGTAGTTTTCCTCTGTTTTTATCACTTCTTAACTATCTTCCTTTCTAGGAAACAAAGTAGTTTGCAAACTCAATAAAATTTGACTCGGATTCTCACTGCTAAAATTTACGTTCTACTTTCGATAGTAGTTCAGATCCCATTCATTTTATTATATAGGGATAGCTGCTATGCAACAAGGATTACTCATCTGGAGAAATATTTTAGAACAGGAACAAATTTTGCTGCTTGCGAGAGCCTTGTGTAGGTAGAGGTACAGCCTAATAACACTGTTCTCTCGACCTTCAGTACTACCTACCTACCTGATCATCCAATTGCAACAATGTCAGGCACTAAAAGTTGAATTGTAGAAAGTTCCATCCTTACAAAATCAATGGCTGCCAAAAACTGAACGCACACTCAAACACCAACATTTCTAAGCATACATGTAAATCTTTTTATATACAACAAACTTTGGAGAACCACCAAATGAAACAGCGCAAAACTAACTTGGGGGATGGAAGCGCTTGGGAAAGAACCAAAGAGGAAAAGTTGATATCAAAAGAACCTGGAAAACCCTTGCCAACCCATGCACTGCCATTACCTGTGGCTCTAACATACAAATTTACTCATCTTTTGCAAACTTTATGGCAGGTGACAAATTGTGAATTTATGGATTCTCTATGATCTACTCAAATCTTCAACGAGCAATTGTTTGAGCACAAGCTGAATCTTCACTGTTTGACCAGCAGTCTTTAATACCGCATGCCCGTATTGGGCGCTCCACCGGAAGACCTGCAGAAACTTCCTTTTCCAACTGTGAACAGTATGTCCCAAATGTTTGAAAACTAACACTAAGCCGGAAATCCAGGCCAAACAAGAATTTCATCTCCAATTTGTTCATCTCCGCAGTGCTTACCCCTCCCACTTTGGCAAAGTATGCATTATTAAAGAATCTGCAAAAATATGTATATTATATGTCCAAAAGTTTTTGTTGAGAGAAACAATAAAAAATGTATAGGAGTATAAATCATGCATGATGAAACAGCTCTACTTCTTCTTTTCCAAATGAATCAATTCATTTTTTTCTACTCCCATGTTATAGATGACATGGATAGTGAGAATTATATGCTCATAGATGCTACATATGGCAAGACACGGTGCAAATAACATGTCCATATAGAATATCTGGATTTGTTGTTGGTACTTACGCATCATCAATAAACTTTGCTGCCACCATTACACTAGTGATTAGAAGCCGGTGGACACTAAGGGAAGTTAAATGAACATTGGTGCGTTGAATGAATCTATCTACATAAATCTGTGCAACAACAAAACAAGACGGGCTGCAGCATGAATACTTGAATATGCGATCAATATATTGTTGAATGCCCAAAGAAGGCGCTCTTGAACCATGAAATATTGTGAGAACCTCTTCAACCTGTGTTGTTTCCATTAACATTTCATTTTTCTGAATGCACCTCTCAAGAAGTGAAGAAAGAAGTGCTAGAACTCGGGGATTTCTAGGACTACGTTTGCCTAAATCTTGAAGCCCCAAACCAAAGCAAATATCTGAGGCCAATGTCTCAACTTCAAGTGCCAAAGTTCCCATATCCAAGCAAAGCTGCAACAGAGTAATATCAATAAGCAATTTGTTCTTCACATACAACACACCATCCCAAGAAGGTAATAAGAATGTACAAATCTAAAAGTAATTGCAGACGTCCCAGGAAAAGGTAAGAGAACTCACAAGTAGGTGACTCTAATAAATAAATTTCTATCTTTGTTATATTTAAAAAGTAGACCTAGATAACTATCTACTATTTTACGTATAGACTTGTTGACCTCACAACTGACAATCAATCTGGCAAGAGAAAGAGTTGTTTTCATTTTCAGTTGTCTGATCCAAACCAAATTGGTCATATTAAAATGGAAGTTAAGTTTTAGTGGCTGATGAAATTTTCAGAGTGTAACAGCGAAGGCATCTGTGACCGCATTGCTAATATGGTAATTCATAAGGCTAGCACCGTAATTAACGGAAACTTTTTTAATAGTTAATTTGAGCAAATAACGAAATCCAAGAAAAAGGGTGTGCGGGTACGACAATCTTGCGTAGCGTACGCGCTAAGAAATCTTTAGTCTAACTACTTGGCGCCAAATAACAGTCCTTTTTACAACTAAGTGACTAAATCTATCTTACACAATTTCATCTGTAGAATCAGACGCCACCAAGTCCTTTTTCACTTCTCAATTTGGCATTTCCCTACTCATTATTACTGGTGCATTCACTTTTCATTCCATAAGTTAGCTAGCTTCCAACAAAAGCTACCGTAATTTCGTGATAACAGATTTTCCCACTAACATATACCAATAGGAACAGAACAGCTAAAAAAATCCACTTAGTAACATTTGACAGTAAAAAATCAAAATTATAGAACCTCCTCCTTTACTTGGTAAAACTAAATTACTAAACTAGAATAAAATACAACAAGTTTCCCTGCTACTTGTGTGAGGGGTTTCTGAGAATACGAAATTCCTTTCTCCCATTGTCTCATCCCTTGACAATAATCCATGTAACTAAATACCGAAAAAGTTGTGAAGATATTACCATCACTCTAACTGTAGGCATTCCATTGATCTTTAGCCCTTTACGCAGTAAAGAATTCCAAATAACAAGTTAGATCTACCTTCTAAATAAGGCACTTTATTACCAAAGGGGGGAGAAATTGACATGGCAGATGTTAAATAAGAGTATAACTGGGTGAGGGAACTTTTTTTTACCTATCCATTTCTTTGACATTACCCATAATCATCAATTAATTACAATTTGACACCTTATTGTACTTAAAACTGTTTTTGGTATTTGTAGCAAATCTCTTCTTCTTTAACTTGGCAAAATTTTCTTTTGACTAGTTAAACTAAGAACTATAAAAAAAACATAAAAGACCAGCTATATCTGGAAATCAAGAACGCGTTTAAAATATGGGTAAACGAATAGATCCAATAGATACATTACATTAAGAAAACCTAATAATAAGTGAACTAATTGTATGCAGAACATTACAATCTAGTCTAGATAAAAATCCAAAGCAAAGAGAAAACCCAATAAAAAATGCAAGTGAGCAGCATTAAAAAAAGAAAATCCAAGAAAGTAAAAACTTACAGAGGAAGAAAGTTGAAACAGATCTATAAATCCCCCAGTGAGTCCGTTCTTGAATTATCTACATATAAGACCTGAGAGCCAGCAATGAAAATGATACTGTGGGTGTGCTGTGGAGAGAGAAAAGATAGCAGCTTATTTGAGGAAACCATTAGTATTATTATTATCATTATTTCTCATTCCCCCCTCTTCTTTATTGATCCCACAACCAACTATAATCTCCTTGCTCTTTCTCTCTGATCCTCCTTCCTTTTTCTTTTCAATTAGTCTTGGCGGACAGGTCCAATGGACCGGAATATTGGACCGGTTAATTTTTTTATTTTTTCATGTGACTCTTAAAAAAATATATAATATTTATTTTAATTACAAATTTTAAAATTAATTTATATATTTATTCAAATTATACCTGATCCGAAAGATACACTTTCTCTATCTGAGTTTTTCTCTCCCTAAATCGAGCCGCTGTCGGTGGGCCGTGTGAAGTGTTGGGATACAGCTTTTGTGTACGCAATAGCTGGACCTACTTCCACCTATTCTATTCTCCCTCCATGGATCTGTCTTAAATAAAAAAAAAATGTTAATTTTAAAATTAAAAATATTTTATTTGATTTTAAAAAATTAATCATAATTTATATTTTGAAACGAATTGAGTATATAGAATTAAATAACACTTATTTTGAAGACAAATATTTTTAAAATATTTTGGTATGATTTTTCTAAATATAATAGATTATGAACCAAAAGAATTCAATCAAAACTTTATATAGAATAATTTAGGGGCAAAAATAATCTTTTAAAGAAGAATATAGTCATTGAGACTAAATTTACTTGCTTTTAGGCGAGTAGAGTGCACTCGCAGGTAACTTGGACAGAATTGAGTTAATTTGCTATGTTTATAAAATTAAAAATAATTTACTTTTAAGCTGCATGCATGCGATTACAAATAATTTTGAATAAATTAAGGTGATTATTTGTAATTTACACAAATTACTAGTAATATACATGACCTTCACTTGAGTCATTGCATGTGAAAGTTGGAACAATGGTGGGAATGGAGTATGATCCCACCACATATGTAATCCAATTCAATATTTATTAGTGGGATGATTAGATTGACACATTAAGAGGTTTGGCTTCATTCTAAAAAGTTAAGAAAATTATATTTCTATCTATCTATCTATCTAGGTTCAATATAATTTATTTAACTTGTTCAATGGGGGACAAGGACCGGAAGAACGTTCGTCCGGTGCACCTAACTGTGACGATAGCGTCGTCCCAGCATGTTTGGTGTATGTAATATTATTATTGTTAGTTAAAAAATAGTAGCAATGATTTTAAGTCCTCTATTTAAAACCCAACCCATTTCCATAATGGCCCACATCCCTGTTTTTTTGGACTAGCCGCTAATTCAATTGGAAATGGCCCGGTGCTATGCCTATGGTCTCTGGCCCAATGGCAATAGCCATATATATTAGTCCACAATTCCTCTGTCCTATAAAAATAATAACTTTATATTACCTTGTGTGTGTGTATATATATATATATATATATATATATATATATATATATATATATATATATATATATATATATATACACACACACACGGTAAGGATCAAGAGCATTCTCCTTAAATAGCATTCTACCTTAAATAGCATTCTTTTATTAAAACTACGTCGTTTTGGAGGGACGCGGTGGCATTTTTGTAAATACAATGTCACCGCGTCCCTCCAAAACGACGTAGTTTTAATAAAAGAATACTATTTAAGGCGGAATGCTATTTAAGGAGAATGCTCTTGATGCTGACCTTTTATATATATATATATATATATATATATATATATATATATATATATATATATATATATATATATTATTGTAAGCAGACACATTAATTAAACTAGTATTTTGAGCACACGTTTATGCGTGTGCGTTAATTAAATTTAAGTATTAATAATTAAAATAACATAATTAAAAAAAGTAATTAAAAGACTTGGGATAATAATGAGAGAAATATTATGAGAATAGAATCATAGATTAGTAGTTAAATGAGAGCAGAAAGTGGGAATAATAAAGAAAGAAGTGTAAAAATAGATATTAACTATATACATTTATTATAAATTGTGATTTAATATTAACTATGTAACCATAACTTGTAATTTAATTACACCAAAATAACTATCAGCCTATTATTATTACTCCTATTTTATATAAAATTAATAAATTTATCGCCATATATATAAAGACTCAGAATATTTTTATTGTTTATTTTCTTGAATTTATTAGAAGGTATAAAAGAATAAGCGCTATAATTTGAATCTCCTTAATAAACTACTCCATATAAGATTGTTAACGCCAAGATCTTTGATGACGTCCCAATCACGTAAGACGCCCTAATCCTGCACAGAAAACACGATCAACACCAAAAGCTTGACGGCTGGACCGTCGGGGGATAGCTCCGGCGTGAGAGTCAATACAGGTGTTCAAGGTTTAACAATGGAAGGTGTAAAAATGTCTAGTGTCTTGAGCTAGATAGAAAGTGTATGCGTACCTTTTGTTAGGAGACCCCCTTGCTAGGTTATACTCTCATGCTCGGTTTTTTGTGCCACCAACCATCATCTGACACAGTCCCCTGCTTCTCTGTGGTCTCAGCCGTGTGCATGCAGGTTGTCACCTTTTTTGTACTATACCTGCCGCCGGCTGGATAAAATCACATCCACATTAATGATATGCAGACTTTTGGTCAACTGCTCTTCCTTTTCATCATTACAAGTCAAGGGTCTAGATATTAAAAGATTTAAGGGACCGGCCGCTTGACCCAGCCCATTATTAAGGAGATACAATAAAGGTAATATAAATGTTAAGCCCAATGACTATAAGACTTAATAGTAAAGGTCCACTAGGCTAATTAAATGGGGAGGCCCAATCCGCCCGGCCCAGTAGAGAAAATATCGTGACCCAACATTACCCCCCAGTCTTTTATTAAACAGGATGTTTAATGAAAGAGTATAAATGGCATTTCAATAAAGGCCCAAAATATAGCTTACCGAAACCCATCTGATGAACATCAAATAACAACATAAATTAAGATTGGAAGTCCATTTAAAGAGCCTACTCCAGCCGAACATACAACAACAAATATTTCACCGCCTCTCGAACATTCCGAAGTCTATGTTGGCAAAAGAAAGAAGCAACCTTGACATTGCTCTTCTCAACAATGAAGGACTTCGGAAGGATCTCGACAAGGTCAAAAAAGAGTTGGAGATGATCAAGGCCACACATCGGGTCATCACAGATATAAATGTCGACATGTTTCCGAAGAATGAAATTTTGACGAAGAAGAATGAAGATCTAGCCGAGTCCAATCAGAGCCTGGCGAAGCAAAATAACAATATCCACGCTAAAGAGGTAGGATATATAGCACTTCGTCAAAAGCTTTGAAGAGGGACTCCGATAACTTCGGGCCCTTGGGAACTTGGATCTGCCACTGACCGAAGATATTTGTAAGGAGATCCAAACAGAATACAGAAAACCCGCCAAGCTGAACGATGAGATCGTCCATATATATGTCAAATGATATGAAATCTGCCGAAGTAAAGGCAAGAAAAAGCTCGGGCCAATGTAGATCCATCTCTTCTAGACTCTTCAGATGGTGACGATGACAAGGACGAAGCCTGAAGATGACCTATCATCTTTAGCTATAGAACTTTCTGTAAAAATTCTAACTGGTTGTGAACAGTTAATATTAAAATATCAACTTCATGCCTTATTACTTCTGAGTGAACATTTCTTGTTAATAATTGATCATCAATCAACTTGAAAACTGTTCAAGTGCCTCTTATCTTAAACCGTTAGTCAATAATCAAGCAAATTATATAACAGTTAAGAAAAATGACAATATAATCCGAACTCAACACTTGAACAAAATAAAGTAATGCATACTTATCGTTACCGAAGTGTGAGACAGATCAGTCAATAAGGTGAATTCGGCTGATCCTCCTTGCACCATTAAGATCTTGTTTACCACTCGGGTAGAACAAGTATATAAGGATCCAGGATTTCGGTGACCATTGCTTTACCACCCTTGGTAAATACAATATAGGATCCAGGATTTGACTACCACGCGGGGTATCAAATAAATTGGCTACCATCGAATGGCCAGCGAGTCCTACCATACCTCCTTACTTCGGTGACCATTGATTTACCACCCGTGGTAAAAACAATATAGGATCCAGGATTTGACTACCACGCGGGGTATCAAATAAATTGGCTACCATCGAATGGCCAGCGAGTCCTACCATACCTCCTTACTTCGGTGACCATTGATTTACCACCCATGGTAAAAACAATATAGGATCCAGGATTTGACTACCACGCGGGGTATCAAATAAATTGGCTACCATCGAATGGCCAGCGAGTCCTACCATACCTCCTTACTTCATTGTGACCTTAGGGCAAAGACGAAGAGGACCAGTTGTGAAAAAGTGAATTTTTTGTACTGAATCTGAACTTGACAGCCTGCCGCATTGATTGTCCGAAGTAGAATATTTGTCTACACCCAACATCCATGAGCTCTGCTTCTGCTAATTGGGACATAAACCTCCTCAAAGCTTCTTCTGAACGACCCGGTCTTTTGCAGCTTTAGATGAATTTCTCCGAAGATAAGTACCCCCAGGGCGGTGTGCCCTCAGTGGATTCCCGTGAGTGTGATTTCTGGATCTATTTCGGTGGAGATTTTTGTCACTGTGGTGAGAATACTCGAGGCAGAATGCCTTATTTGTATTATAAGGTACTCTCTGGATCAACTTATTCGTCTGCTGCAACCATAATCCCGAGAACCGATATAGTGAGGTACCCTCTTCGGATGCTCAGGAGTATGGTTCCTTGGTCTTCTTCGATCATGAGGATCATCTTGAGACATGCCTTCAAAGTGTATAGACTGCTTTACTACGTCTTTCAGACTGGACATAATTGGACGCCTCGTCCTTCAGCTCTGCCATCCGAAGCATCTGCACCAACTTTGCTATCCGAAGGATCTGCACCAACTCTGCCATCCGAAGGACCTGCTTCGGCTCTGCCATCCGAAGGACCTGCTTCGGCTTTGTCATCCGAAGGACCTGCTCCAGTTCTGTCATCCGAAGGATCTGCTTCGGCTCTGCCATCCGAAGGACCTGCTTCGGCTCTGCCATCCGAAGCATCTGCATCAACTTTGTCATCCGAAGGACCTGCTTCGGCTCTGCCATCCGAAGCATCTGCATCAACTTTGTCATCCGAAGGACCTGCTCCAGTTCTGCCATCCGAAGGATCTGCTTCGTCCGTCATCTTCGCCAGCTTGGCAGCCTTGTCGTCCCGATAACTTCGGTGCCGAGTTCCAGGTGGGGTGCCTTCTACTCGCCTTCGGCCATGATCACGTTCCTTGTCAGCCGCAAAGACCAACCTCCTTCGGGCTTCACTACGGGCTCTCGAACGAGAACCCCCTGAATCACGCTTGAAAGCCATACTCTCAAGAGTATTTTTGAAAGGACCCAAATGATCCTTAACTGGAACACGAGGCAAGGGTGAACTTACAGCCATCGGTTGTCCCTCCGGTGTACTAGTTCTACTCCTCACCATTCTTTTCGACGTAGAACAAATGAAACTTTGTGATTGAAAGCTCTGAAACACTAGAACTCGGCCCTCCTTCTAGCGCCAATGTTAACGCCAAGATCTTTGATGACGTCCCAATCACGTAAGACGCCCTAATCCTGCACAGAAAACACGATCAACACCAAAAGCTTGACGGCTGGACCGTCGGGGGATAGCTCCGGCGTGAGAGTCAATACAGGTGTTCAAGGTTTAACAATGGAAGGTGTAAAAATGTCTAGTGTCTTGAGCTAGATAGAAAGTGTATGCGTACCTTTTGTTAGGAGACCCCCTTGCTAGGTTATACTCTCATGCTCGGTTTTTTGTGCCACCAACCATCATCTGACACAGTCCCCTGCTTCTCTGTGGTCTCAGCCGTGTGCATGCAGGTTGTCACATTTTTTGTACTATACCTGCCGCCGGCTGGATAAAATCCCATCCACATTAATGATATGCAGACTTTTGGTCAACTGCTCTTCCTTTTCATCATTACAAGTCAAGGGTCTAGATATTAAAAGATTTAAGGGACCGGCCGCTTGACCCAGCCCATTATTAAGGAGATACAATAAAGGTAATATAAATGTTAAGCCCAATGACTATAAGACTTAATAGTAAAGGTCCACTAGGCTAATTAAATGGGGAGGCCCAATCCGCCCGGCCCAGTAGAGAAAATATCGTGACCCAACAAAGATCATTACTTAAAAAAAAAATCATTTGTTTAAAAATTGGTAGTATTTTTTATTTAAACAACTTGTGAAATCCGAGAGAGAGAAAAACGTGAGTCTCATTTCCCTCCAAACACTTTTCCCAAAATTCATTTCAATTTTCCGAAAGTTTTCTTTCCCATGCACCGGGGGAAAAAAAGAGAGCTGAAACCCCCAAGTATTTAGAAAAAGCGCTCAACAAAAAGGCCACTTTCTGTACACTCCACTTGCCTAGGGTTTACAGTTTCTCTCATCGTTCGCGAAATCTAGGGTTTCGACTCCCTCTGATTGTAAGTAACTAACCATTCTCAATACCCGTCAAATTAAATTTTTAACTTTATTGGTCGTTTGATTTATACTGTGTATATGTGGCTCATTTCGATGTTTTCATCAATTTTTAACGGATCTGTTAATTCTTGTTTTGCTCTATTCAAAACCTGTACGCTGCACCGATTCTGAATTAAACTTGTGTATTTGTGTTGATGCACATTTTATTTTTGATTATCATTGATATCAGTCTGAATTGGTACTTATTTGTGTACATTAGAACCTTTGTTCCTAGACAAATAATAGTATTGATTTGTGTAGGTCTAAGAGGAATATCAATATAATTTCTTTAGTATTTGCTTCATCTACACAGGTTTATCTATAATTGTTGAGCATATTAGCAGCATTTTAAGGCAATTTCTGATTGCCATAACTTGTGGTGATAATTTGAGGGTACATTTCTCATATTTACTGTTGCTTTGGAATATTTGGGTTGTTTGGAGGATACCGGAAGTATGCTTTTTAACTGGGGTTCACAAGTTTTTTCTAGGACTGAAATGGGTAGTAAAGGATTCTTAAAACTAACCTAGACGGATGCCATAGGAAAAAACATACTTTCATGACATTGTTTATCAAGGGATTATATAAATTGATTGGGAACGTTAGGAGTTGTTTGTATGGTGATTTCAGGATGAACTGTTACATTATGCTGTTTTTGCCATGGGTCAAAGACCATTAGTAACAAGACAGTGCCATCATTTATGAGATTGCAATATAGAGGATTGACCCATTCAAAACTCTACGGGCAAAGCTTCATTACACAGCTAAAATCCTAATTTGGGATTACCCTACTGAAGATTCCTCGTCTAATTTGGACTCCAACTAATCATAGAGCTATTAATATAAGCTACCAGACAAGAGGTAAGGAATTTGTACTCATTATTATGTTTAGCCTCCTTGCTGTCAAGTTCTCTCCTCTATCCTCCTTTATTGCCTTCTAACTTAAGCATCGAAGAGTACCCTTGGAGTAAACTCTAGAAAACTTTTGTAGCATATTTCATCCTTTCAGGTTTTTGAAGTGTCCAATCTACCCACCAGGATACATTAGGCAGATTTACTTTAACAGGTTTTTGTTTTTGGAAGTCTATTTTAGCCGTACTGTTAGGCTTTGTTTGGAACTCGAAAAGTGCAAGGGAGAAGAGCAGGAAATCAAAATGAAGTGTAAAGTAAATTTGTCAGCTTTGTCAACCATTACTTACACTTGTGCTATTGATATACTTGATTAGAGTTATGTTTATTGAGAGAAATTGTGGATTTTTTTTCTTTCAAAAAAAAAAAAATTCCTTTTCACTTATTTTAAGGGCGATGATTATGAAAAGTTAATTAATATACTTGATCTTAGAAACTGGTCAATTTGCATAGGTTTAGAAACTCAGTTTTAGGATGTGTAATAACTAATAAGTTGAAAATATATAGGATTTGGGCTATGAAAATGGTTAGAATTGGCTTTTTATATGACAAGTTGCAAGATTTTATTAACAATGAATTCTGAGAGTTGTAACTTATATTACAAGTTGCAAAATGGTTAAAAGAATATTTAAACAGTTCTACTGAGCTGGATTTTTCCCCCTGGGATGACTTGAGAGGTTATTCAGTGAATCGATTCCAACCGAAGGTATTATTAATTTTATCATTTGATATTTCACACTTTGAACTTTTTGAAGAACATATATTAGCTTTTGTAGGCAACAGTCTGAGGAGTTGAATCAAAAACCTCTTTATTAGTTGTTTAAAATTTACAATTTGGCATAAAAGTTATCCTTTATTCTGTAAATTACATGTTGCACCATTTATTGTTTTTATTCAAGGTTCACAAGTTTGGCTATTCTATCGTTCCATACTGTTGAAACCCTTTTGGGTGATTTCTGCTGAAATTATTATCTGGGAAGGGTGACATGTCCATTCATATTATCTCTATACTGCATTAGTGAATTTTTGTTATTTGGGGGAGAAGAACCTCTGGATACTTGTGACTGTATTTTGCTGTGCATACTGCATAATTTTGTATCTGAAAATAGAGAAACTCATGACCGGAAAATCTGAAAAAGCTACTGTAATTTCTGATTCAGCGGTTGCTGGCTTCTAATTTTCTGTTGATTTTGTGTTTATTTTAAGCTCTTAATATGGTTGTGATACATTGTTTAAGGTTACTTTGAGATGGATACTGCAGCTCTAAACCGCTCAATTTCAATCAAACTGTGGCCCCCGAGCCAAAGTACGAGGTTAATGCTTGTGGAGCGAATGACCAAGAATCTTGCCACTCCTTCTATTTTATCCAGGAAGTATGGTCTTCTCAGTAAAGAAGAGGCTGAGAAAGATGCCACGAAAATAGAAGCACTGGCTTATGCTTCTGCAAGCCAACACTTTGAGAAGGAGCCAGATGGTGATGGAAGTTCGGCAGTACAATTTTATGCTAAAGAATCCAGTAAGCTTATGCTGGAAGTTGTCAAAAGAGGCCCTAAAGCAAAGGAGGATGGAGAAGTAATTATAGCTGAGAAAGTTACAGCATCTCATGAAACTGTATTTGATATATCTGGAGGTCGTCGAGCCTTTATTGATGCAGATGAGGCTGAAGAGCTGTTGAAACCACTGAGGGAGCTGGGAAGTAAATATACAAAGATATGTTTCAGCAATAGAAGTTTTGGCTTAGACGCAGCCCGCATTGCTGAAGCCTTTTTGTCATCTCTCAAGGATCAGTTGTCAGAAGTGGACCTATCAGATTTTATTGCAGGTAGGCCGGAAACAGAAGCTCTCGAAGTCATGAAAATATTTTCATCTGTCCTGGAAGGTTGTGAACTGAGGTATTTGAATCTTTCTAATAATGCCTTGGGCGAAAAGGGTGTAAGAGCATTTGGGAGCCTCTTAAAGTCGCAGCGTAATTTGGAGGAGCTTCATCTGATGAATGATGGTATCTCAGAGGAAGCTGCTCGAGCAGTGTGTGAATTAATTCCTTCAACTGAGAAACTGAGGGTCCTTCAGTTTCATAATAACATGACGGGTGACGAAGGGGCAATTGCTATTTCAGAACTTGTGAAACATTCTCCTTTGCTGGAGGATTTCCGGTGTTCTTCCACAAGGGTGGACTCTGAAGGGGGAGTTGCTTTAGCTGAAGCCCTTGGGACATGTTCCCATCTGAAGAAGCTTGATTTGCGTGACAATATGTTTGGCGTTGAAGCTGGAATTGCTTTAAGTAAGGCACTACCTGTATTTTCCAATCTCATTGAAGTCTACCTGAGTTACTTGAATCTAGAGGATGAGGGGTCTATCGCTCTTGTTAATACTCTGAAGGAGTCTGCTCCTTCACTCGAAGTTCTGGAGATGGCTGGAAATGATATTACTGCCGAAGCCGCTCCTGCTTTGGTGGGCTTAATAGCTGCAGGACATTCACTAACTAAATTAAACATGTCCGAGAATGAATTGAAGGACGAGGGTGCTATTTTAATCGCAAAGGCTATGGAACAAGGGCATGGCCAGTTAAACGAAGTCGATTTGAGCACAAACTTGATCAGAAGGGCCGGTGCTAGGGTCTTGGCCCAAGCTGTCATAACCAAACCTGGGTTTAAGTTACTGAATATCAATGGAAATTTTATTTCTGATGAAGGTGTTGATGAGGTCAAGGATGTATTTAAAAGTTTCCCTGCTATGCTGGGTCCTTTGGACGAAAATGATCCCGAAGGAGAAGACTATGATGAGGATGCTGAGGAAGAGGGTGATGAAGATGAACTGGAATCCAAATTCAAGGACCTTGAATTCAAGCATGAGGAATAGCCGAGTAGTTGCAATATGTCAGCCATCTCGGCATCATTAGCCTTGCTATTTTGTTGTCATAGGGATATGGATCAACAAATTTGTGTGTAAGCTAGTACAGCTTATGCAACATTTTTTTTAACAGACTCGTTTATGAATAGGTTGGGACCATAAATCTTTGTTTATGTTCTTCCTCTATTCTACGGTTCTTCCTCAATTGCCTTGCTGCATACTTTGGTGCAGCTGCTGGATTGGATTTAGTTTTAATACATTAAATAGTTTTCTCATTACCAGCTTAAAATAAATTCATAATCCCTTTGTCACATGTTAAATATATTAATTTGACTTGTGTGATCAAACTAATCATTTTCAATATTATTAATTAAACAATATAAAAAGGATTTCAAGTGCATTTAACTCCAAATAAAAATACATGTTACATTTTATCTGTAAATTATTATAAAGCTCTCGAACATTTCAGAACCATAAATTCAGGGTCGTATAGATTTTTTAAAATTAAATAGTAACATTTATTTTGTTACAACATGGCGATAACTTATGTACTGGTAGTAACGTTTTGCAAACGCATCTGAATGCGCGTTTGAAAAGTAATCTTTTTTGGTTACTATCAACTTATACAATTAAATATAAAAATTTTGTTCAACTATAATTACAACGTTTGCAGTTAAAATGTTGCTAAATGACTAAAAAAGACATAAATACTTATTGTTATTAAAAAAAACTATATATATATATATATATATATATATATATATATATATATATATATATATATATATATATACACACACACACACACACACACGGGGTCCGGATCTTAAGCTTACCCCTTATTCAACTCACCCGAGCTCACCCCCCTTTAGCGATGGACCCTGCGACGGTTCGATCATAAAACCGTCGTCTATACTTTTAGCGACGCTATATGTGTTGTCCGTCACTAAAAGTATAGACGACTGTTAACGCCAAGTTCGTCCGCGCGTCCAATCACAGAATCCACGCGCTGAAACCTGCACAATAACGGATCACACAGAAGCTTGACGGCCGTGCCGCCGGGGGATGGCTCCGGTGTGAGAATAAGTACAGGCCGTTCACAAGGTTTAACAATGGAGGCGTAAGTGTTTAGTGCTCAAAAATAAGTATTACCTCTTAATTGTAACCTTGGCCTCGTATTTATATTACCTGGGTCTCCTTCTCCGAATTGGAATAAGACTCCTAAATATGTTAGCTACCATATTTGGGTCCAACACAATCTTTTTAAAAGGTGCAAGTGGAATCCCTTTCCAATACTATCTTTGGAGTTACCTTGTCATCATATGATTAGGGTTAGGACCCTTAATCACATAAACTCCTTATCACTCCAACTCTGCATGTGGGCTGCTCAAACTTTTAGGCCCAACCTATCAGCCAGACAAAAACACCGGTCTGGGCCCTGTCCCAAAAGACGCGAAGGCCCGACCCCGACCTCCATGGTCACAACCGGGTCCCGGCCTATTGGGCTCGGGTACCCGACCCCATCCTCCTCTATGCTACCGAACACATGAGCCCGACCTCCTTTGACCCGGCCCAAGCCTTCAGCCCAAAAGAGGATCGGTAAAACACTCCCGAACATTGCCCCCCAGTCTCTTGTTATAAGATATTTATGACATGAGACTTGAAAGGACATGAATTTGGATAGTCACGCCATAATGATGAGTTGTCTCGGGAACCCAAGCGGTTTTTTCACGAAAAACGAGCTGGTACACGCTTTTTCATAACTGGGCCCCATCTACCATAAATAGCCGCCATTGAAAACAGTGCCGGACATGCTATATAAGTCCCCCAACATCCATCACTATCACTTTTTCGAGCCATCTACATTTTGAAAATTTTCTCTAAAGTTTTTCCGGCAAGGGCGATTTCCGGCGAGATACTTATTTCTCCAGATTTCTTCAATCCGTGCCATTTCCCCTCTAAACTCTTGTCTTGTACCTTTCCTCCTTTCAAACCATCACAAATGGCTGATTCCAGCGATCCTCGTCCCACAACAGTCACAGCAGCCGGCACTCCCACTCTTACTTCCGGCGACCTTCTCCAAGTTGAGCTGGAGGCTGCTCCGGTCGAAGTCTCCGTGGAGAATGCCGAAACCCGAATTCGCCAACTCTACGCTTCGGAAACCGACTAAGCTGTCATCAACACCAAATCTTCCATCACCTCCTCTCAACTGTCGGACATCCGAACCTTATTCAACATCCCCAAAGAATATAAGCTTCGGGTTCCCGAGGCCAGCGAGAGGATGTACCACCGACCCGAGGGCGATTGGGTAGCCGTCCACCTGTATGCCCTAAGGTACGGGGTTCGGTTCCCCCTCCACGAATTCATCTCTTCTTTCCTCTGCCTGGTAGGGATTGGGTTTTCCCAGCTGGCTCCCAACTCCTACATCCAGCTGATCAGCTTCATCGCCCTCTGCCAGGAGGCTGGCATCACCCCCGGGCTGGACTTCTTCTTCCTCCTGTTCTCGGTTGGTCGGTCAAAAGAGCCCGACCTACGCCATCTGAATCGTGTTCCTGGACGGGACACCTTCGTGAAGACCCCATCCAGTAACAAGGGGTGGCATTCACAATGGTTCTTCATGAGGGGAACTGATCTCAACCTACTCCCCAACTGGGCCGGTCCCGAAGACATCCCCATGAAGGTCAACAAATTTCCGAAGAGTCGTTCGGTTGCCTTCAAGAATTTTTACGCCCTTCTGAAGCAGACCAGCTGGGGTCTGGGGATCGTGTCCAACGAATCCTGGCTCTACGAACACGGCTGTAAGTTGTCCTATCCGAACCCGTTTTCTTATTCTCCCGATCCTTTGCTTCGATTTTATTAATGATCCTTTTATTTTGTGTTGTAGTGACCATCTTCAAGCCTAACAATGCTGAAGTGGCTCTGTCCCCACTGCCGATCCTCGTCGAGCCCATCCATCTCCCTGCCGCTGATGACTCTCCTTCAGACGAGGCTGTTCTTATTGCCGAAATGTCTGTCGGTTCGTCAACCGGTCCTCTTCCCGAACCTTCCCAGGCTGATGCTTCCACGAAAAGTGTGTTGCAGATGAAGGGGGCCAACAAGATGGCTTTGCTAAAGAAGTCGAAGAAGAGATCTTCTTCTGTTCGAGCTCCCCCCAAGGCCATCGTTGTGGCCCCGCCGAAGCCTGTTCTCAAATCAACTCCCCTACCTCCGACCATAGTGACGGTGGTCGAAGATTCGGAGGATACCGAGGATCAGCTTCCGGAACCGGCCTCGAAGAAGCCGTGGTTGATCGAAGGGCCCCCCCCAAGCCGAGGAGATCGTTGCCCCGATCCAAGCTTCCTCCCCGAAGTCCAAAGCTAGCTCTTCCGGAGGATCATCAACTACCTGTTGGCCGAAGAGCCCAGCTGACAAATTTCCTTTCCATTTGCTTGATCAATTCAAGCTTTCTGGTGACGATGAGCGGTTCAAGAACTTCTCGTCCGAGGAATTTCTGGTTTCATATATCCGAGCGCAGACTCAGGTATTCTCCGTGACCCTTATATCTATTAACTTTATTTTGTTCTTTGTTCTGTTTTGTCCGACCAATGTGTCTTTGATATTTAGGCCAACGCCATTCTCGTTCGTGCCATCACTCCACTTGCTCGATCTACTAAGAGAGAGCTTCAGCTGGGGACTGATGTGAGCGTTCTCGAGGGTGAGCTTCGGGCTCGGGATGCCGAGTTGAAGAAGGAAAGAGACCTTCATGCTGACACCAGAAATAAGGTGACCCGGGCTAACCGCCGAATCGCCGAACTCGAAGACCAACATTCATTACTTCAACAAGAGTTCGTCGGTCTCGATGGTCACGCCAAAAAGCTGGTGCAGGATAAGGAACTTCTGGTTGAAGAGAATAGGACCTTGGTGAGGAACCTTCAGGTCATTGAGGGGAAGTTCGCGGGGGTTCATGCTCAGCTGAGTACCTTGATCCACGCGAACAACACTTTGATGGCCGAACAGGCCATCATTAAGCAGGCTGCCATCAGAGAATATGAAGAATCGCCCGCCCTGACCGATAAGATTATGACCCAGTTTGCAGAGGGTGTCGAAGCTTATCGGGAGAAGGCTCGAGCGAAGCTTGTTGATGCTGGTCTGGACGCCTCGATCCTTGATTCTTCTGACGAGGAGTCCGAGGCCGAAGCCGATGCTGGTTCCCCTTAATTTTCTCTTGAACTTATTTATACTTGTAGTTTTTTCTTTTCTAAGTTTTGTAATTCAACCTGACCAGAGAGGCCGACGGTGTATGTACCCGAAGCCTATCTGATCGGGAACTGTAAAACCTTTAGAATATGAATGAAGACAAAAGATTTCTAAGTAGTTATCTCGATCAGTTTAACTTTACTTTTATCGCACAGTTAGGTCATTTCTGACTGTCTGGTCAATTTATGTCTAAAGCGTACTGTCTCGGATTTGTAACTTTTATCGATCAGTTATACTTGTGGCGTTTTATCAGTCAGTTAAGTTCTTTCGGACTGTCTGATCGTTTTACGCTCGAAGCTTATCTGATCGGATGTGTAGCTTTGTCCCTCAGTTGTACTTACGGCGTTCAATGATCAGTTAAATCCTCTCGGGTTGTCTGATCATTTTCGCACGAAGCTTATCTGAATCTATTGGTAATATTTTCTAAGTCTTCCAGCATGCCATGTATTCTTTACTTCCGTCCCATCCATTGCTCGAAGCCGGTAAGTCCCTGGCTTCGGCATATCCATTATCTCGACCTGATTGGGTGCTGTGCCGAACTTAACTGGCAGTTCGATGGTGCCCGACACATACACCGGATTTCCACTGAAACCGTACAAGGGTCCTTCCCCTCCTAAATCCATCTTCTTTCCTTGTAGGTCCAGCCTCTGATAGGCATGAGTGTATAAGATGTCGACTGAAGACCCGTTGTCTATCATCATTCTCTTCATATCCACTATCCCGACCTGAGCCGTTATTACCAATGCGCCGTCATGCGGCTCGATGAGGTCTGTCGGGTAGTCTTCGTCCGAGAATGATATAGATGTTCCAGGATACGCCCGGTCTTTTCTAGTCGTCGATCCTGTGACCGACAGCACTGTTCCTAGATGTCCGCTCCGCTTCCTCCCCGATACCCGTCCGACAGAACCCCCCGAAATGACATCAACCACGCCTTGGGCGGGAGGGTTCTGGGGAGCCTGAATATCCTGAGCTTGATCTCTAGTCTCTTCCCTGGGTACCACTGCAGTTCCCCGACCTGCTACATATTGTATCAGTTAACCGTTCTGAACATTTTTCTCGATCATGTCCATCAGATTGGTGCACGCTTCGGTCAAGTGTCCAGTGCTCTGATGGTATTCGCAGTACTTGTCTCGACCTCGCCTTCCGGGCTGCTCTGATGGTATTCGCAGTACTTGTCTCGACCTCTCCTTCCGGGCTTGGTTCGCCTGGGGCATGGCTCGTAGAATGGTTGGTTTTTCATCTCCTGCAGAATTTTTGACCGATCCGCAGTGAGGGGAGTATAGACCTTGCTGACGTTACGGTTGGGTAGTGGAGGTCGGTTGCTACCTGAACCTCCCCCGTTGTAGCTTTTCTTTTCCGTTCGGTCTGATCTCCACTGGTTGTTGTCCGAACGTTGGTAGGTCGGTATTTCCCGGTCTTTCGATTTCTCATAAGGTTGGTGGTGTGGTTTGAAATTTCCCAAAGCTTCTTCTATAGCGATGAACCCTTCTGCCCGATGAAAGGCCTCGGTCAAGTCTGCCGGAGGGTTAATCACCAAATCCTTTACCAGCTTCTTAGATCTCCCGATGTCTAAGCCGGTTGTAAAAAATCCCAGGGCTTGTGGGGAATTCAGCTCCGCTACCGATCCCACTGCCTCTCGAAACCGTTTGACGTACTGGCCTAAAGTCTCATCTGATTTCTGCCGTACCTGCATGAGGGACGCCGTGATCTTCCCTCGTCTTCGGTTGCTTCCGAACCGAGCATGGAATTGTTCTCGAAGATCGTTCCATGATCCGATTGATCCTGCTGCCAGGGTCCCCATCCATTCCCTGGCACTCTTCTTCAGGGTTGTAGCGAACATATAACATTTGGCCGCATCTGAATGCCCATAATATGACATCAGCCGGTCATACCCATCCGAGTGGTCATAGGGGTCTCCCAATCCGTCATACGTCTCCATCGGGGGCATCTTCTTTTTTGGGTCGGCTGTGACTTGGTTGATATCGGGAGAGAAGGGGGATCCTAGGCATGCCGAAGATGTCCCCGTTGAGTTTTTTGCCCTCAACAATTTTTCCAACTCGGCCACCCTTCGAACGAGGGGGTCGGATCCTTCATTCCGAGGGGACGATCGACGTCGGTCCCTCCCGTACTCAGGAGACACATCCCTCTTCGTTCGGCCCGACCTCGCTGGGTGATCTGATCTGCGTTCAGCCGAACGACTTCTCCTTCTGCTGCTGCCATCTCGAGAGCGACTTCTGTGCCTGCTCTTTTCTCTTCTCGTCTCTCCCCGTCGGGGTGACCGGGATCGGCTCTGGTTCCTATGCCTCCTAGAACAGGCCACTTGATCTCCGGCCATGTCGGCCATCTGTCTCTCGAGTTCCTCCTGTCGGCCCACATGACATCCTTGTTTTGTTCCATTTTCTTCTGCAAGAGAAACTCCCGTTGATCTCAGTTGCCTTCTCTTTTGTCCTCCCTCACGAGGGCCCGCGAGTGTCTCTCGTCGGCCTGACTCGCTTGCTGAGGCGTGTGCTGACTACTGTGGAAGAGCTTTCGCCGAAGATCATGAACTGGTATTTCTTCCACCTCCAGAACTTTAGATCCCAGGCGGTCCTTCACCGACCCCCTCACCTGTGTAGTCTGGTGAGACTGCTGGGTCTTTGCCTTTTCTGAGACAGCGACGTTATTCTTACTTGCCATAGCCTGCTGCCGGAAAAAAGGTGATTGTGATTGAAGAAAAGCAACCCTCCTTCTAGCGCCAATGTTAACGCCAAGTTCGTCCGCGCGTCCAATCACAGAATCCACGCGCTGAAACCTGCACAATAACGGATCACACAGAAGCTTGACGGCCGTGCCGCCGGGGGATGGCTCCGGTGTGAGAATAAGTACAGGCCGTTCACAAGGTTTAACAATGGAGGCGTAAGTGTTTAGTGCTCAAAAATAAGTATTACCTCTTAATTGTAACCTTGGCCTCATATTTATATTACCTGGGTCTCCTTCTCCGAATTGGAATAGGACTCCTAAATATGTTAGCTACCATATTTGGGTCCAACACAATCTTTTTAAAAGGTGCAAGTGAAATCACTTTCCAATACTACCTTTGGAGTTACCTTGTCATCATATGATTAGGGTTAGGACCCTTAATCACGTAAACTCCTTATCACTCCAACTCTGCATGTGGGCTGCTCAAACTTTTAGGCCCAACCTATCAGTCAGACAAAAACACCGGTCAGGGCCCTGTCCCAAATGACGCGAAGGCCCGACCCCGACCTCCATGGTCACAACCGGGTCCCGGCCTATTGGGCTCGGGTACCCGACCCCATCCTCCTCTATGCTACCGAACACATGAGCCCGACCTCCTTTGACCCGGCCCAAGCCTTCAGCCCAAAAGAGGGTCGGTAAAACACTCCCGAACTGTCACCGAGTCCGTCGCTAAAGGGGAGTGAGCTCGGGTGAGTTGGATAAGGGGTGAGCTTAAGATCCGGACTCTATATATATATATATATATATATATATATATATATGTGTGTGTGTGTGTGTATGTGTGTGTGTGTGTGTGTGTGTGTGACGCCCCCAAAATAGGTCCATTCCACCCAACCTATTCTGAGTCGCCAAATACATGGTACAGATAACAACTATAACTTTATTACAACAATTGTCGTGCAAAATACAACAACACATATGCTGTGAGTTTGGATACAAATATATACCATCTGTGACTCATGTCCTAACCTTGGATAGCACGTCACAATGACACCTTACATAAAGGTATAGTCAAAAACTGTTTTAGAAATTAGAATATTTAGAAAGTGCTCAAGAAAACCTTCGTACATGGGAGGTCATGCTTCTAGGTTATGATAGATATCATATGGCCACAGAATTATCCTTGGTTGACCCAATAGACCCCAAAGAAAAATGAGAAGATTACTATCATATTCTTCTCAATGGTGAGTCTTCTCTTGACATATCATTATCTCCACTGTCTCTAATTGAGAATTATACTTCAAACAAACACCAAGATTATATAGGTAGTGCTCGTAAATATACTCAGCAAGTGGATGAGCACAATCCTGTCTTATGATGACACGAGGTTATATGTCATTAGACATCTTGTATGATAGTGACAAAACACCTTTCCAACGTTGGGTTCGCCTCACCCAATTTTCTTCACCAAATATAACTACTAAATGATGACCACCGTTCTATTCCCTTGTTACCCCCTCTCGACCCAGCTACACTCTTATTACCTGAAAAGAATTATGAAACAGAAGGGTGAGCACAACTAGCCTAGTAAAGAATATTATGTCTAAAGATAATTAAATTATCAATAGCATTCATCAGTAATAAATCAGAGATTTAGAACATATGGTAGATGATAAAACTTTTCAACCATAGTCGCAGCGGAACGAGCAATCCATTAGAAGAGTCAAATAGACCATAAAGTCTATTATCTTCTCCATGTTAAAAATCTACCAACAATGTGTTATCCCTGTAACATTAATCAATAATTCCTGTCCACAATCACATATATAACTCATAATCGTAATTGTTGTTCTAAATTCCTTTTCTCATCCAGGACAAAGATAATTTTCATCACCTGAAACATCAAAGATCATGGTTATACCAAATCACAGTTCATGTTCATAATCATACTAATAATTTCATCTTTGCACTACGGGCCAAAGATATTCATCAACAACTCATATTTGCACTACAGGCCAAAGATATTCCTCAATAGCTCATATTTGCACTACAAGCCAAATATATTATTATCTCAAAGAAATATATAATCATTTCAGAATTTATATAACCAATAATTATAACCACGTTGATCATTTCACCTTTGCACTTAAGCTAAAGATATTCAATTATAAATTCAATGGTCATGATCATACCAGTCAACAATTCAACTTTGCACTACTGGCCAAAGAGAACCCATAGTCATGATCGTACCAAAAATCTACACATCTTTACACTCAAGTCAAAGAGAAATATCATCATTAGGGTTATAAAAATGTTATATATGATAAAAAAATAATATGATCAACATATAGTTTTAATCTCAAGAGTAATATTCATAAATCAACTATAATTTGGTTAGAAAAAGAAACCAATTTTGTCATGAATAGTAACCCGTGAATAGTAACTCGTGAATAGTAACTCATGAATAGTAACTCATGAATAGTAACTCGTGAATAGTAACTCATGAATAGTAACTCGTGAATACTAACTCATGAATAATAACTCGTGAATAGTAACTCATGAATAATAACTCGTGAATAGTAACCCCGACATAAAAAAAATAAGAATTTTACAAGAAAAATCTTACCAATATTTCGGTATAATGATATTGAAAGAAATAATATCATTAATAAAAAAAAATAACATCCCTTACTATCCCTTACTATCCCTTACAATCCCTTACCTCAAAAGAGCAGTACTCCTGACTGGAATAACGCTGAACGAATTTGCACCGTATAGCAACACTCAAGATATCAAAATACTCACAAGAATACACTCGATAATATAAAGAGAGAAATAGAGAGAAAACTTCAGTTTCTAGTGTGATTTTTAATTCTAACCTAAGTACCCTATTTATAGAAAATTGCTTAGAACACCAAAGCAGAAAATTGAATATAATAATAATATATATATATATAATTTTCAAGCCCACCTCAAGACCATCTGAAATCAGCCATCAACATGTGCAAGTGGGACCCACCAAAGTGTAAAAAAACGTTTTTGTTAATAAAAATAAATAAAACTTCCAAAAATCAATTATTTCAGAACTTCGGAACTTCAATAATTCATAATAAATAGCCCTTTTATCAGAAAATTCGAATCTCACGATTTTTTATAGGAAATTCAATTCTCTACAACTTTGCAGAAGAAAGTTTTTCCAAATTCTAAACAAAAATTGACCGAAATCTACAAACGACGATTTTACAGTCTATAATAAATTTTCGGTCAAGAATTGTGTCCACCAACACACAAAATATGTGTTAAACATTTAATCCAACAAAAATACTCTTCTTCCTCATTTGTTCATATATCCCACATTCATTGTAAAAATATCACCATTAATATATTATTAAAATAATATATTTAAATGAATTATTTTATCAGAAAAAGATAAAATATCGATTTTTAACAATTGTCACTTTAAAAATTTTCTCCATCTATATCCACATAAAATTAATATTTTCCTCGTCATATAAATCAATAATTAATTATTCATAAATAATATTACAGAATCATATTACTGACAGCCAGGCAGTTCCCAGGAAAGAGGGGGCTTTCCAATACGGATCTCTTCCTTACTGGCGCGCAATTAGATGACCAAACCTCTCCTTAGACAGAACTTTCTAGACATTGCCAATAATGTTATCAAATAATATTATTCAGATAATATGAATTATTGCTCCGATAATAGAAAATACTGTGTAGTGACAATTATTAAAACAACAGTAATATAAAATATCAACGCAGCAATTATTGAATCAATAAAATAAAATACTGAACAGTAATTACTGTAACAATTATTGAGTAATGACTTCTTACGTAAGAATCAATAATTGGTGCAATACCGTGTGCTACTGTGCAACAATACGTATTACTGTGTTTTAACCACTGGGTATTCCAACAGTGTTAATGGTAACAACTATGCCGTTAATTATAAAAACTCAATTTTTGTCGTTATCTTCATCCGACAGTTATTCTGTTATGGGGCCAACAAATGACTGCGCTGTCGTACGGATATTCTCGATAAAAAGAATATTCCACGACCACACGAATATTCACCGACCAAAAATGAATATTTTATAACCCCTTGCATATTTTGAAAAAAAAAATCATATATCACCCTTAACTTTAACTTTTATCAATTTAACCATTTACTGAATAGTAATTATAAAAAAAATTGAATACTTTTATTTCATAAAATTCGGGGTCTTACAATATATATATATATATATATATATATATATATATATATATATATATATATATATATATATATAGTTTGTTTTAAGTGCGTGTGGTCTGCATGCAGACCACCTATAGCGACGGTTCGGGTGACAATTCGATCTGTTATTATAGAACAGATATATACGTTATAATGACGATCTGAACTGTCGCTATAGGTGACTCGCATACGGATCACAAGCTCTCCGTATATATATATATATATATATATATATATATATATATATATATATATATATATATATATATATATATATATACACACGCACATTTATTCATTTAAAGGTGTATAACTTTTAAATATTTCTTTTTCAATCACAATATAATTATTGATTTTTAAAAATTAATTTATAACTTTTTAAAATTCAAAATTGATAAGATTTTTTAAAATTATGAAAGAATAAGTATTATATGAGTATTATTACTATTATACAACGCAGCTGTTCCGCATTTGGTTTGCCGAACGTACGAGTATTACTCTTGTTGGTTGAAAATAGTAGTAGTAATGCTGCATAATTGTGCATAATATATAACGTTTTATAATTGTACATAAAAATTATAATAAGTTTGAATCGAAGGAATAGAATTAAGAATAGAATGATTAATTTCATTATAATTCGAATGAGTTATTTTATACTCTTTCTTCCTAAGGAACCAAGCACAATTTTTTTCATTCAAATCGCAGTCATACACAATTTTTTTCATTATTATGGAATGAGTCATTTCATTCTCATCTTCATTACTCCAATCCAAATATATTATAAAGAAATGATTGTATAACATTAAATATAGTATTAATTGTCTATACTATCATTTACTATATAATTATGTCATACCCTCTCCTATTTAAAATGTTTTTTCATGAAAATAATTTTAAAAATATTATGATTAATTCTCTTAAATTATATAAAACGTCAAATAATTTGATAAAAATAAAATCATTTAAAACTTGTGGAGGGAGGTAATAATACTACGAGAGCAGATCATTTGTCCTTATTTTTCATGTTCCCTTTTATATCTCTCTTCTTAAATTTTGACAGATAATCTCTTATTTAATTTTAAAATTAATTGATATTAAATAAAAAATTAAATATTTAAATTTAAATAGAAGAACACAGAAGGACATGACAAATAGGTACTATGTGCTCTCATAATACTTCAACTTTGATATTCGAAATTCAAAGTTTTACTCCTAGCCCCTAGGCAACAGTCTACAGTAAATGTGTATATATCAAGTTAACCGCCAACGGAAGGAAAAAATTCAACAAGTGGGTCCTTCCCCTTATTTACAAAACAAAAGGTTTTACTCGCCACTCCCATAATTTCAAAATAATAATACTCATTTTATCATTATGAACATGAATTTGATAACTAATACATATTATAAGTGGGAAAATTTCTTTAGAAATGAAAGAATTTAAGCATAATGCTCTTTTTGTTCTAAAATTAAAAATATCATTTAATTTTTGAGGTCAAATGACGACATATTAAATTTTAAAATTAGTATATATAATTCATAAATATTTAGAATAAAATAAAATTTGTAATTAATAATTTTTAGTATATACTATATAATTATAATAATTATATCAACTAAAATTAAATAAATTTATATTAATTTAAAGTTTAATATAATATCGTTTGATCTTAAAAGTCAAATTATATCTATAATTTTAGAACAGATACAGTATAAATAAACAATTTTTTTGATATATACAATACATAAATTAAAAATATTTTTTAAAAAATAATTAAAATTGAGTTTTATTATGGAATCCAAGTATTAAAATAAACATTACTCGCTCAAAAATCTCCATGTTGAGAGAGCGTCATTTGGGTCACCATCTACTCCTGTTTAAATTAAATTAAATTCAACTACCTCAACTCACAAGTGGATCCCCTGAAACTAGCCGTTATACCACTTCTTAAGTCTCTCTCTCTAATTTTTTTTTCACTTTCTCTCTCTTAAAATCCTCAAAGCTTTAATGGCAGCAGTTTTAGTGGAATCATCATCTCCACATACCCTAACCAAGGTCTGATTTTCTCCCTCTTTATTTAACGAACCCAATAAATAGATTCAGTTCAAAATCGCTTTTTATTAATTTTTCTATAATTAATATGGCTTCTTCATTTCACAATCTAATTACAGGAATCAACAAGATTAACGGATTCATCTCCAATGCTCAGCCCATCCTCGGATAAGCGCTTCTGGAGCGCTCTGCGTAATCGTGTTGACACGCTTCTCGAGAATCAGAAACCAATTGATCAAGCTCTGCCCATACAATCGGTAAAAATCTCTTCTTTAGTAATAATTTGAATTTTATTTAATTTTTTTTTTTTAAAAAAGTTTGATTTTAACTCGAATCTTTTGCCTGTGATAAGAATGAACTAATGGGTAATATGTAAAATTGACATTGTTTGCAGAATGATGGAGGAATGGACCTGGGGAAGCGATTGAAAGAGGACTCGATGCTTCTGCTTAGAGGGTTTGATTCTGTTTCTAATTCTCTGACTCAGCTGTCTAGCAACATCGAATCTGCCCTTCAGGTTATTAATCTTATTTATAGTATCTTGAGTTCTAAAACTTAAATTGGGACTAAAATTATGGTACTATTATTGCATAAAAATGAAACATTCAAAACAGGAAAAAGAAATGGAAAATTAAGGATGATGAATTTGAAATTAAGTTTTCTAATCATGAATTTTCTTTCTATTAGTCTGAAAAATGCCATAACCAATACTCTAAAAGTGAAAATTATTATATGCTTACACTTTTATATTATTTTCAGGGAGCAAGGGATCTTGCTAGGCCACCCACATTGTCTGAAATAGTTCATAGCACTGTGGAGAACGCGAAAAGTAAGAAACAACAATCAAAAGGAGGAGAAAAGGAAGAGGCTGAAGAAGGTAATAGAGGATTGAAAAGGAAGATAGATTCTCAAGAATCTCCTGAGGATGATACAGGGAAAGAGAATGGGGAAAGTCCAAAAGAATTGGGGAAGCTCAAGAAAGCTAAAAATGTAAGCTTCATCTGCTCTGCTGTTATATCCCATATTTGATGAGTTTAGACAATAGATGTGTTATGTTAATTACTCATTGCTTCTGTATCTTCTGAAGATTGCAATTTCCATGGCAAAAAAAGCAGCTTCACTTGCAAGAGAACTGAAATCAATGAAATCAGATTTATGTTTTATGCAAGAGAGATGCGCTTTTCTTGAGGAGGAAAACAGGAGGTTCAGGGATGGATTTGCCAAAGGAATTCGACCCGAGGAAGATGATCTGGTAATCTGTTCCACTCCAATTTTTCGGTTTAATAAATTTATAAGCTCTTCCTATGAACATTCTGTGATTCCTATGGAATTTATTTGGGCAGATGAGGCTACAAATGGAGGCACTTCTTGCTGAAAAGTTCAGATTGGCAAATGAGAATGCTAACTTAACTAGAGAAAACCAATGCCTTAACCAGCTTGTGGAGTACCACCAGCTCACCTCCCAGGATCTCTCAGAAGCCTACGAGCATGAAATAAGAGGTATGTGCTTGGATTTTTCATCTCCCCCGCCAACCATACCAGAAGAGAACAGTGAGGATAATATAGATGGAGATGGCAATGAATTTCCCAGTACGCCACGTACAGTTATATATGGATTCTCAGCTTCTCCGGATGATGATTAAGAACAATAAATGGAGGATTATTGAAATGTAATCATATTTTGCAGTTTTGCTTGTGTTTTCCTGTTCATCTCATCTGATTTGTATTGATAAATTTTGAGTAGGAAGAATATTTAATGTCATTGTTTGTAGTAATGCTAAGCTTGTTATATAACTCGAAAAAATGGCTGAATGAATTTTGCAACACTCCTTTTAAAAAAACCTTCAAGTATGATCTCTTCAAGCACCTTGCAGAAATTATCTTGAAGCAAACATGTACTCCCTCCGCTCTCCAAAGAATGAACAAAGTACAATTTTCAAACAAATTAAGAAAAGTAAAAGCAGAGAAAAGAGTAAAAAAGTTTCAAATTTATCATAAAGATCAGTACTTTTACTTTTTTATACTAATAAACCCCACTAAATTGACATATTTTACCTTTCACTTTATATACTTTTTGCTCCATCTTTTTTAGAACAAAAAAATTCTTACACTAATATATTTTAACGACCTATATGTTGACTTTATATGTTAATTTTTTAATTGCGAGTTACATAAATGATTATAATTAATAATATTTTAACGACGAATTTAATATAGTAGGTCAATTATATACGGCAAAATACTCTAGCAATACACATCTTATGACTCCAAACATCAACATAGAGATGCAAAAGTTTCAACTACTTTAAGAACCATCAAGTACAAAGATCATATTGTTTCCACCACCAGTAAAACAACAGATCTTAGAATACATTGATTAGAATTAGTAACAACCAAGATGATCAAATAGTTCGCATAACTACTAAACAACTGAACTCCAATTACTTACTGACCAAACAATTCTAAGAGCCCTCCCCAAAGTTCAACCACAGCACATAGTTTTCGCTTTGAAGTTCGAACCCTATTTATTTCCTTTGTTACCCCTCTTTTTCTTAGCTGGAGATTCTGGTACATCCGTGGGGTCTGGCTCAATGGAAGCACTAGGAATAGAAGCTCCAGTAAACATAGCTTTAGATGATAGGTTCGCCATTGCTTCAGTTGCTTTTGTCAAATTTGATGCCATAATGACATCCCTCAATTTGTCCATGACGTCCTTCACGTTCTCATACTACAAGGAAGAATAAGAAATTTAGAACTCTAATAAAATGTTGATTCGGAATTAAACAAACTGTTTTTATCAGCTGATAACTATAAACAGTGAGCCATAGACCAGTTGATTGCTTAACCAACCAAATTGAGTAAAACAATCAAGATAATTTAATCTTTAGCTTTTACCTTTTAAGGTACAATTTTTATACTAGCCCATAAAACATTGATTATTAAACTATAGAACCACCATTCTAGTGTGGTTCAGTCAACAAAAACGGTGAAGACATTGTGCACATTATGCCTAAAATAATGTACCGCTGAAACTTTCATCTTGACAATATCACCTCAGTGACACAATGATCACATACTATGCAGTTAATTAAGAAACAGAGAAATTTAATTTAATTTTTGTTATACTAGAGAAGAGTAATCAGAGGTATTTCAAACAAGTCCATGTCCCCAACTAATCCAAACAACAATTGATGGTCTTAATCTATTCCATTATGAACAAGGAGCTATAAGTCCGATCAATATGAAAATGTAGGAATACATGCAGGCAGCTGTTGATTTGCACTCATTTGAAAGAATAACCATAAAAGCAATAATTCAAGCTATGATTGAATGGCCACTTTGGACATACAAATTAAATTGAACAAGTTTCAGGAGTGACTATAGTCATAAATGCCCATTCCAGCCTTCTTAACTCACAACTGGTAAATTATTTGTTTATTAGTCATTTGTAAGATATTACGTATATGTCAAAATAAATTAGACGTGCATGTAAAGCCGTGTGCATAGCAAAGACGTTCTCTTGAACATTAAATGAAAACATAAGTGCATTACTATGTGACAAGTGAAACTATACCGCTTCAATTTTTGCCTGAGCAATTTGCAATTGATTATTGAGCTGACCATTTTCATTTGTCAAGGCTTCAATCTGAAATTAGTAAACTATTGAAATTAGATAGAAACATTAATAAGAATAAAACAGAAGATGCTAATGGCAAGAGAAGCATAACCTTCTTTTGAGAATGTATGTAAAGGCTTTTGTACTTACGGTCCGAAGATGGACCTGCTTCTGAGAAGTTCCTCTTGCTCTCCTACTCAGTAATTTCTTCATAAGAATGAGTTTCATAACCATAATTGTGCAAGCACAAGAAAATAATTAATGGAGTATATCAAATACCTTAGATTTTAGTTCTTCGACATCTTCAACAAGCTGGTCAACTTTTTCTTCCAAGCTTTTTCCAACCATGATTGGCTCAGTGGTAGTTCCTTCAACCAAAGGCTCATCTTCTCTCTCACTTTCATCAAGATATGTCTCATCTTCCCTATCACTTTCTACAAGATTTATCTGCTCAATGACAGTTCCTATCTCTTGGCCTCGAGCAGGCGGGACTGAATTCTGACGACGCCCTGATCGCCTAAGTATCATGGTTTTGACCTTTGAAGCTTTCTTTCTCGTTGATATGCTGGAAGAGCTTTTCTGCGTTTCAGGCTCAGATCTCTTCAACTTTGAAGGCACACTTGAGATTTTGGCCTGCCAGTATAATGACATCATTAGCAAACTGATAATGTGAAAGACCAAAAGCTACTTCATTTCAAAGTATACATCAAAGACAAGCACATGATTAAATGAACAGGATAATTGGGCACATGCAACTAGTATGCTTCTCCATTCATTAAATGTTCCAATTCCAAATAACAACAATTTCTTAATACGTGAAAGATCTTTGAATCATAAAATAACCCCTACACTAAAACACATTCCATACAAACTGAGCTATCCGAATAAATCTACATTCTACCCTACGGCCCTATAGTACTCTATACCAACAGAAAGTGATATGTTTTGTTCCCATTTTCGTTTCGTGAAACGTATCGAATCACAATCTAGATAAAGTTGTTCTTTCCCCTAGTATAACACACAATAATTAAGAAATAATCCCCTCCCTTTCTCTCACTCTCTCTAATAACAATTCCTACAAAATAGTAAGGAGTGAAATTTAACTCTCAGAAGCACAATAAGAAAATCACAACTCTATCTCTGGAAACATGACAAAAACAAATAGACGACAACGAAATAAAGATTTACCTTTTTGATCGAATGCTTCCTGCCTTTGTTTGTACAAACCCTAAAACCCTTTTCAGTCTCTAGTTCAACTCCAACCCACACCCACATGCACCTATTCCTATATATACAAACCCTTATATATCCTTTTTCCACAGGAAATAAATAAGAGAGAAAGATATGCAAGGTTATACACAGAGCAAGCATTCAGGTTTAGTCCATCTTCAGTTACATGGGGAAAACCCAACAAAAAATACCAAACAATTATATATGTTGTATATATATGTACAGAGATCACACTTGAAAAACCCACATTGAAAACGATGATCAAATACTACTAACAGGGGAGGGGAGTAATCAATACAAAGAAATCAGTTTTTCTTTTTTCTTTTTTAGGTAAGGGGTATATAAAGGGGCGAGTGTAGAAATTACCATGTCAGACGACATAGCCTCAAGCTTTGCTGCTTTTGGTTTCCTCCCCATTCTTCTCTCTCTGTCTCTCCCCTTTTTCTTCTCACACGCCGTTTGCGAGTTTCAAATTTCTGGCAGAAGAAGGAAAACAAATAAGCGTAGGAAACGACAGCCCCTATTTTAAGACTTTTTTTAAGGATAAAAATAAAATACATAAGAGAATATAAAATCATGTAATTTTATAAATAGTGGAAATTAATTACATTAATAATGTAAAAAGGTTTAATAAATGAGTGTTTAGACTTTTTATCTAAATAAACATGTCAAGATACATGTTTTCAAGGTAATTTTATTCATCTCAATATCCAATTAAATGGATAAAATATACTATAAGCTGATTAATATTTCCAAAATAAAAAAATAACTAGTTCATTTAACCCAATATAACTTAACAATATCATTTACCATAGCAAATACAAGTAGATTATCAAACACAATTGAAAAAACATTTACATTGATTAAGGAGATGTATTCAATTAAGATTTTAAAATACTTTTTTTTAAGTGATAGACTTTTGTAAAATTTGTAGAATTTTAATGACTTTCACAGACTTTTTAAAAATGATTTTTATAGACTTCATAAAATAAGTAACAAACTTTTATAAACTTTTTATCAATACTGTGATAGACTTTTGTATACTTCTAATATATTTTACAATTTATATTAATTGTTAATTAGCCCATGTGTACAATCTCTCTATCTTTTTTCATGAACTACAGTAAATCTCATTATATTATTGTGGAATGAGATTTTATATATGTTAAAAGCGTTCACATTATTCTACTCATTTCATGATACATTTGGATACTCGGATACCAATAAAATTTTAGAAACTACAGACGCAATACAAAAAATAAACTCACTTTTCATTGAGTTGTATATACTTTATGCATATTCGTACGCTTTTTACTAATAATTGATTGCTTTTTATTATTGATTGTTTTACTAATATATATATATATATATATATATGTTGATTGTGTTATTCTGTCAATTCAATTTTTCATCTTAACTGCTGTTAATTTTGTTTGATTGTGTGGACATTTTTTATGCGCCTAACATATATCAAAACAGTACGTTTTTTCCTTTTTTATAAGGAAAAGATAACGATTCTGTCAATTTGACATGCAGGAATACAACCACATGTTACATTATTTCACTATGATACATCAAAGACACTTGAAGACGAATATGGAGGATGTCTCAAAAATTAACAGTGATTTCATTCGTTTAAAATGTTAGAAAACTAAAAAAATATATGCGCATACACATAATATATTTTCTATTTTCATATATTATAATACATAATTTTTACAATTGATATGAGAGTTGTGACGACCCCAAAATAGGTCCATTCCATCCAACCCATTCTGAGTCGTCAAATACATGGTACAGAAAATAACTACAACTTTATTACAACAATTGTCGTGCAAAATACAACAACACATATGCTGTGAGTTTGGATACAAATATATACCAAATGTGACTCATGTTTCAACCGTGGACATCACCTCACAATAACACCTTACATAAAGGTATAGTCAAAAACTGCTTTAGAAATTAGAATCTTTGGGAAGTGCTCAAGAAAACCTTCGTACATGGGAGGCCATGCGTCTAGGTTATGATAGATATCATATGGCCACAGAATTATCATTGGTTGACCCAATAGACCCCAAAAAAAACGAGAAAATTACTATCATATTCTTCCCAAGGGCGAGTCTTCTCTTGACTTATCATTATCTCCACTGTCTCTAATTGAGAATTATACTTCAAACAAATACCAAGATTATATAGGTAGTGCTCGTAGATATACTCAGCAAGTGGATGAGCACAATCCTGTCTTATGATGACACGAGGTTGTATGTCATTAGACATCTTGTATGATAGTGACAAAACACCCTTCCAACGTTGGGTTCGCCTCACCCTATTTTCTTTACCAAATATAACTACTAAATGATGACCACCGTTCTATTCCCTTGTTACCCCCGCTCGACCCAGCTACACTCTTATTACCTGAAAGGAATTGTGAAGCAAAAGGGTGAGCACAACTAGCTCAGTAAAGAATATCATGACTAAAGATAATTCAATTATCAATAGCCTTCATCAACAATAAATCAGAGATTTAGAACATATGTTAAATGATAAAAATTTCAACCATAGTTGCAGTGGAACGAGCAATCCATTAGAAGAGTCAAATAGACTATAAAGTCTATTATCTTCTCCATGTTAAAAATCCACCAACAATATTTTATCCATGTAACATCACTCAACAGTTCCTTTCCACAATCATATGAATAACTCATAATCATAATTGTGACTATAAATTTTTCTTCGCACCCAGGACGAAGAATATTTTCATCACCTGTCTTTACCTGAAACATCAAAGATCATGGTTATACCAAATCACAGTTCCTGTTTATAATCATACTAACAAATCCATCTTTGCACTACGGGCCAAAGATATTCATCAACAAACCATCTTTGCACTACGGGCCAAAGATATTCATCAACAAACCATCTTTGCACTACGAGCCAAAGATATTCAACAACAGTTCATCTTTGCACTACAGGCCAAAGATATTCATCAACAAGCCATCTTTGCACTACAGGCCAAAGATATTCAACAACAGTTCATCTTTGCACTACAGGCCAAAGATATTCATCAACAGGCCATCTTTGCACTACATGCCAAAGATATTCATCAACAATTCATATTTGCACTACAGGCCAAATATATTCATATCTCAAATAAATATATAATCATTTCAGAATTTATATAAACAATAATTATAACCATGTTGATCAATTCACCTTTGCACTTAAGCTTAAGATATTCAATTATAAATTCAATGGTCATGATCATACCAGTCACAATTTAACTTTGCACTACAGGCCAAAGAGAACCCTAGTCATGATCATACCAATAATCTATCCATCTTTACACTCCAGTGAAAGAGAATTTCAACATCAGGGTTATAAAAATGTTATATATGATGATAAAAATAATATGATCAACATATAGTTTTAATCTAAAGAGTAATATTCGTAACTCATGAATAGTAACCCCGACACAAAAGATAGAAATTTTACAATAAAATTCATACCAATATTTCGGTATAATGATATTGAAAGAATAACATTACTTAAATTTATAAACAATTTATTTTAATTGTTTACACTTTACTAATTAATG
Organism: Panax notoginseng; assembly: GCA_016801055.1. NCBI lineage: Eukaryota > Viridiplantae > Streptophyta > Magnoliopsida > Apiales > Araliaceae > Panax > Panax notoginseng. The sequence continues at coordinate 10,161,333 of CM029013.1, forward strand.
CATTTAATCATCATAAAATGCCAACTCTTACAATTTCATCATCAATAACCAAAACCCTCATCAAAAATCTGCATATACCTCATATAGGATTCTCAAGCCATAAAATCCTATTTTCCAATTTTCTTTATTCACAAAACATATTTAATTCATTTACTCATAACTAGACCATTTTCATGAAAAATACCAAATCAGTTCCAAAAATATTTCTTTTCTGAGATTTAGCATAATATAGTCCCATAGTGAACATATATTTTTCTCAGAATTTTTAAAAGTCATTTACTATTTTTCATATGGCCAAAATAGCCGAATATTTAGACATTTATCAAAAATTGTACTTTTGTCTAAAAATTCTGAAATTTACAGAGTATACTTCTATCATATACATGTACTCCCAATAAAAATTTCATCAATTTTGGAGTTAACCACAAGGAATTATAAGCTGTTACTTTTAAAATAGTCTTTTCTCATAAAATTCATAACTCTCAATCTATACATCCAAAAATCACCATTTTTGGACACAATCAAGAAAACTCATCAAAATATCATTTCAAATTTTTCCAGAATTTTTTGAAGATCAGAAAAATTACGAAACTGAAAATCATAACAACCCTTAAAATCCCTTAATATCCCTTACAATCCATTACTATCCCTTACTATCCCTTACCTCAAAAGAGCAGTACTTCTGACTGGATATCGGATATGATGCTGAAGGAAACTTGCACTAATGAATAGCAACTCACCAAGTATCTAAAAACTCACAAAATATGCTTCATAATATAGAGAGAGAAAGAGAGAAAACTTATGTTTCTGGTGTGATTTTCAATTCTAACTTAGCCCTCTATTTATAGGAAAATTTTGGTAGGTTTGACCTGCAACCTGATGGCTTTACCTGCTACTATTCCCACCCACCACATTTGAAATATAATTCAGCACATTTTTTCGCCAACCACAAGTGGGGCCCACCAATTCTAGAATTTTCCACCAAAATGATAAACTCCGAAAATTCAACAATTTCTGAACCAGTCATCTCGTAAAATTCATAATAAATCATACGTTCATTTTTAACGGTTCAAAATTTGTGGACATATACTCAACTTATATATGTATAACATATCCAAAAATTACCACGATCCAACGGTCGGATTAAAAATTATAACCTCCGCAAAATATCTCAAAAACCCTGATTTTTAATACCTCCATTCCGACAAAAATACGGATAAAAATCTCAACATTAACTCCTTCATTTTTTAACCACAAAAATATATCCCTCATTTATATCCACATAAAATAAATATTTTCTTATCATATGAATCAATAATTAATTATTCAGAAATAATATAATAGAATCACATTTATGACAACCAGGCCGTTCCCAGGAAAGAGGGGGCTTTCCAATAAGGATTTCTCCTTACTAGCGCGCAATTAGATGACCAAACCTCTCCTTAGACAGAACTTTCTAGACATTGCCAATAATGTTACTTAATAATATTATTCAAATAATATGAATTATTGATCTGATAATGAGAAATACTGCGTAGCAACAATTATTGAACAATAATAATATAAAATTTCAACGTAGCAATTATTGAATCAATAAAATAAAATATTGAACAGTAATTACTGTAACAATTATTGAGTAGCGCCTTCTTACGTAAGAATCAATAATTTCAAAAATACTATGCAATATCGTGTGCTACTGTGCAATAACGCGTATTACTGTATTTTAACCACCAGGTATTTCAACAGTGTTAACGGTAACAACTACGCCGTTAATTATAAAAACTCAATTTTTGTCGTTATCTACATCCGACAGTTATTCTGTTATGGGGCCCACAAATGGCTGCGCCGTCGTACGAATATTTCCCGACAGAAAGAATATTCCACGACCAAACGAATATTCTCCGACAACAATGATTATTTTATAACCACTTGCTTATTTTGAAAAAAAATCATATTTCACTCATAACTTTAAACTTTTATCAATTTAACCATTTACTGAATAGAAAAATTGAATACTTTTATTTCATAAAATTCGGAGTCTTACAAGAGTTTTATGATTTTATTTCACCTTTGTTAAACAAATCTCTTTCCTCTTTTTATTGGAAGCTTTCGAACGGCTGTTTTTTCCCTGATCAATTCAAATTAGGTTTAATTATTTGTTTACTTATTAATATATCTTGTTAATTCTCTTATAATAAAATTATAATAAATTCAATTATTTTTATGACCCAAAATTTATCAAATTATTTATCCATCACATATTAATATTTATTAGTCCATATAAAATAAATAAATAATTTGACCCAATAAAATACAAAGTCCAATTAATAACTAGTTTTATCCACCTTTGTGTTTATTTAGAAGTCTTTAGAAACCTTTAGAGAGATGAGATACGACTTTGGATATGGGTTGATACTTATAATTTTTCTTCTAAAGTCTGTCAAACTCTACCATTTGATAAAAATCTTTAAAATCTATGACTTTTTAAATACCAAAATACTTTTATAGACTTTATAAAAATCTTAATTCAATACCACCTAACTTTTAAAGACATTAAAAAAATTATAATTGAATACTACTAAACTTTTTAAATATTTTGATTGAATACAACCAAACTTTTAAAGTCTTTAAAAATTTTAATTGAATACACCCTAAGACTTTTTTTTATAACCTATACTATTACAATGTAATAAATTAAAAAATAATATATCTTATTACTTTATGTATCGAATTTTTTATTATTAATTATGTAAAAAAATAACAATTATTAGTAATATTTTAATCAACCTTATAATTCAACATAATCCCATGTCTGTGCGTTGTAATCCTGTGTTGGCAAAAAAAAAAGCACAATACATATTTAAGGGTTTGTTCGGTCAGCGTTTATAAGTTGGTCAAATTAATTTATAAATCATTTTTTGTTGTTCGAATATTCGGCCGAGACTTAAATTTTAATTTATATATTGACTTATAATTTGTTTTTTGAGAAGTAACAACTCTTTACTTATCAAAAAATGACTTATAAGTCACCTATCCTCTCTCTCCTTCTATCCTTCTCTCCCTCTTTTTATCTCACTCCATCTATTTTTTATTTTACGTTTGTAATTAAAAGTTTGATTTCTTTCAATTATTTTGAGTTTCGCAAGTCTCAAACTGTGGAAAGAGTAGACAAAAAGAGAATAGTAATATATTAAAATGTCTACAAAAATAGTACCAATAGTATAAATTAATAATTCATGGTTATTATGTCGAAAAAACGAAAATAAAAAGTTAATGGATATTGAAATTATGCTTCTTTTTAATATTTTATTAATGTTGGAATAGTGATTTTTAGTATGAAATATAGAGTCAACGTATTTTTATATTAATATTTTTTTAATAATTTTCTTATAAGTCATTATCAACCAAATACTTTCGCAATTTAATTTACGTCAAATTGGTGTTGAATATTTTTTTATGATTCACAACTAAAAATAACTTATAACTTATTTTAATTTTTTACATATAAATTATTTAAAAATAAATCGTTGTGTAACGAGGCCTTAAAAGACATTTAGGTGCTGTTTGTTTACATCTGATTGCCTCTTAATGGATTGCCTCTTATTCGTTAAGAGGCATGATGCTGTTTGTTTTATTTTTTGTTACCTCTGAATGCTTCTTAATCGGTAAGACAGAAAATGAAATCTTAATAATTAAGAGGTACCTCTTAATGAATTTTTTTTGATAATTTTTTTTTATATAAATATATTCAACAATATTATGCACTCATTTTTATTAAATTGAATATTTAAAATTATTAAATAAAATTTTACCCTTTAAAATGGTAAAATAGTGTCATTAAGAGACAACTTACTTTTTTGTTATCAAACAATTTTTTAAATTCAGACCTCATAACCATTCAGATGATCTAATTTATTAAGACATCATAATCATTCAGATCTTAATTCCCAAATTTATCAAACACAACCTTAGCCTTTCTTATATTTTTGGACGAGTCTCATTGAATTTGTTATTCATTTCTATGCAAGTTTTTTTGAAATTTTTACAATCCTGACAATCCGTCTACTGTCTGTTTGCGTCTGGGCTTTAGACTGTTGAGTTTCAGTTCAAAAAACATTTGTTGGTCTGGCCCGTTTCAACTAAAAATATATAGGGTCCTTTACATTAATATACAACATTTAAAAAGTAATTACAAAAATAAAACATACACAACATAATTACAAAAATAAAACATAATCCCCTAAAATCACGTGTCATTATCAAGTCAGTTACCCAATTTCATATTTTAAGTTAACCGTCCCTAAAATCATGCAACTTGACGTCGACACAACAGATCAACGACGGAGAAACAAAAATACGAAGCCGAAGCTCCTGTCGCGACTAAACTCGTAATCGGAGAAGACAATTCCAGTTGTCGCGACGCTTCTCTAAGATCGAAAATATCATACAAAATCAACAAAGCCTTCAAGATCGGTAACCAAATACTGCAATGATTGTTAAACACACGATCAACATCAACTTCGATTAATAAATACTGATGTATGATATTTTAAAATTTATAATCATATAGTTACCTATTGTTACTACGAATTACTATATTGGTTACCTTTCTTAAGTTTTTTGCACTTAAAATGATCACACGGTAAGAATAATGAATGTTTTGATTGCAATATGAATGTTTTAATTGCAAATTTCATGTAAAAATGCAATTGGTTACTGATTAACATTACATTAGTTACTGTCTAACTATGTCTATTCTACTGTTTAATACTGGATTGGTTAATATATATTGGTACTAACTAATGTTACATTGGTTACTGACTAATAATGATTTGGTTACTGGGATCATTACATTGGTTACTGACTAATACTGAATCGACTACTGTATACCATTGCATTGGTTACTTACTAATAATGACTTTGTTACTGTGTAACATTATAATGGTTTCTGATGAAGACTTGGTTACTGACTAATGCTGAATTGGTTACTGCTTAACATTACATTGGTTACTGTCTGACTATGTCTATAAAACTGTTTAATGCTGGATTAGTTAATGCATAATGGTACTAACTAATGTTGCATTGGTTACTAATTAATAATGATTTGGTTACTGTGTACCATTACATTGGTTATTGACTAATAATGAAATGGCTACTGTGTACCATTGCATTTGTTACTGACTAATAATGACTTTGTTACTGTGTAACATTATAATGGTTACTGAGGAAGAATTGGTTACTGCTTAGCATTACATTGGTTACTGTCCGACTATAATATGTAATTGTTACTGACTTGGTTACTGAATAATGATGGCTTGGTTACTGTGTAACATTATATTGGTTACCAGCTAACATAGATTATTGACTATTAATGAATTGGCTACTGTGTACCATTGCATTGGTTACTGACTAATAATGACTTTGTTACTGTGTAACATTGTAATGGTTACTACTGAAGACTTGGTTACTGACTAATGGTGACTTAATTACTGCTTAACATTATATTGGTTACCGTCCGACTGTATATATTACTGACTAATAACGATTTTGTTACTGTGTAACATTGCACTGGTTACTGACTAATAATTACTTTGTTACTGTGTAACATTGCATTGGTTACTGACTAATAATTACTTTGTTATTGTGTAACATTATAATGGTTACTGATGAATACTTGGTTATTGACTAATGTTAACTTGGTTACTATTTAACATTATATTGGTTACCGGCTAACATTGATTTTGTTACTTACCAATACTTATTCTGTTGACAGACAATGGAGATGATTCCAGTTGTACTTTATTTCAACGGCACATGGGCTGATAGTAACCAATACACCAAATTTGAAGTTACCGGCATACTAGTTCCATCAACTATTTCTTTCAAAGAAATGCTAACCAAAATATACAGTGCATTACGGCTAGACACAAACACAACAACATTATCAATCAAATTTCAAATTAGAAGCGACATTTCACCGATCAGTATATCAGACGAAGCAACCTTACAATTCTTTCTGGAAATGAGCAGAAAATCTGATGAACAAGGTAAATTCCCACTGATTGTGGATATTGAACACAGAATGGGACGCACAACGATCTTGCATAACTTGACAAATGTAGAAGAATCTACAATTTACGATGTAATGCCAATCAGATCAACACAAGGAAATTCAGCACTAGTTCGACTAGCAAGCCAATCATGCCAATTTGGAACGCAATATGTTGATCATCTTGCAATGGAAATTATTGAACAACAACTAGACAGACAACATGACAAACCATACGCAAGAGAACAATATGATGATGTAATATCGGATCCGAATGAACGTGAAGTAAAATTACATCAAACCTACACAGACAAAAAAATCCTTTCTCAAGCTATGAGGCTGCATTCAATCAGAAAAAACAGACAACACAAAGTCCAACGAACAAGTTATAGAGACTTTGTGCTAGTGTGTGTATGCGATAAAAATTGCAAATGGAAGATGAGAGCATCAAGTTTCAGAAAAACCAGTATGTTCAAGGTGAGAGAATTCAATGATATACACACTTGTTCGGTCAATGTATTATTGGGAGACCACAGACAGGTAAATAGTGAGTTGGTAAGTGAATGCATAATGCAAAAAATAACAAATTTGAAGAAAATATACACACCAACCGATATTGTTGAAGACATGATGTCAGAATATAATGTGTCTATCTCTTACCAAAAAGCATGGAGATCGAAGGAGAAAGCATTGGAAAAGGTGAGAGGAAATCCACACGACTACTCACTCATCCCATCATGGTTATACATGCTGAATAAAACAAATCCAGGTAACACTCTAAAAACATTTATTGGTTTTACAGCATTAGACAGTAACCAATATGATGTTCAACAGTAACCAAAATATCATTACACGGTAGAATATTACCAATGTAAATTGTTTACTGATTAATATTGTATTGGTTACCTTCAGGCTACATGTTGGTTACTGAATAATGCATTGATTACCAAACATGTGGTTACCAAGCATTATTCATTAATATTATTCAGTAACCAAAATTGCATTAGTTAGTAACCAAATAAGCATTATGCAGTAAACAATAAAATATTACACAGTAACCAATACACCTTTAGACATTATGCGTGTTTAATTATTAAATCTTCAGACCATTTGTATGCAGTTATTATACATGTTTGGTTACCTTAATACGCATGTTTATTTATTAAATATAATATACAAGTTATAATCAATTAACCACATTAACGGTTAACGATTACTAGTGATTTAGATACATTATACTACTTGTAATTCTAATGATATTGCTGATTTTCATATCAGGTTCCGTCACATCCCTTGAGTTGGAAACAAATGGCCGTTTCAAGTATCTATTCTTTGCCATTGGAGCGTCAATTCAAGCATGGCACCATTGTTTTCCAATCATTGTAATCGACGGCACATTCATACAATCAACTTACGGGGGGACACTACTGATAGCAAGCACACAAGATGCAAATCGAAATATTATTCCCATTGCTTTTTCAGTTATTGACAGCGAAAATGAAATGTCTTGGAGATGGTTTTTCGTAAATTTGAGAATTGCTTGTGGAGTTAGGGAAGGTCAATGTATTGTTTCAGACAGGCATGAAGCCATTATACAAGGACTGAATTTTGTGTTTCCGGATATCATGCATGGTTCCTGCACATATCATATACTGAAAAATATAAAAAACAAATTCAAAAAGAAAGGAGAAGAAGTTAAACAAGCTTACAACGGGGCTTGTAGAGCTTACACTGTCGAACAATTCAACAAACACATGGCTGAACTCGATGCCATTGATCCTCGAATAAGGACATATCTGGAGGAAGAGGTCAGATTAGATAAGTGCACCAGGCTCCATGGGACTGTAAGTAGATACTCAACGATGACTTCAAACACAGCCGAATCTATTAACAATGCAATCAAGTTTATCAGGGATCTTCCAGTTGCGTCAATGATTGAATGCCTACGTTGTCTGGTTCAGAGATGGTATTTCACAAATAAACAATCAGCCATATCAACATTCACAACTCTTTCCACAACGGCTGAGAGAAAGTTGCAATCTAATATCTTAAAATCAAAGATACTTAAGGTAATTAATATTTGATTTAAATTATTGCGTCCTAATTTACATTTGCAACTTACTGATTATTATTAACTTGGTTACTTAATAAGTGTAAATTAGTTACTGTCAAACATTTTATTGGTTACTGACTATTGCTAGCATGATTACTATGTAACCATATAATGGTTGCTGCCTATTGCTAAGTTGGTTACTGTGTAAAATTATACTGACTAACAGTAACTTGAATACTGACTTGGTTACACACTAATGCAAACTTACTTAATGTGCAACATTATATTGGTTACTGACTACTACTGAATTTCTTACTTTGTAATTATAAAATGGTTACTGTATAATTCTTATTTGGTTACTGTTTCACATCATACTGGTTACTAATCAATACTGACTTAGTTAATATGTAACATTATAATGTTAATGGGATTTATAATTGTTTCTTTTATATTGGTGGTTGCTTATTAACTAAAATTCTTGTTCTAGTTATTTGATTATTGTATATTTGGCATACAACTATTAATCTGATTGTATGCATTGCGTGTTGTAGGTTGAGACATCAAATTTAGTGATTTTCACTGTTTATGACATCTCTAAACAGTATATTGTGGACATCGAACAAAAGACATGCACATGCCGTAAATTTCAGTACCATGAAATGCCTTGTCCACACGCTGCTGCTGTTATAAGCAAGAGAAATTTGAACTGTTACGATTTTTGCTCAAGAAATTACACTAAAGCAACTTTGGTCGAGACATATTCAGCTTCCATCATGCCATTAGCTGACAAAGAAAACTGGGATGTATCAGAAGAAGTAAGAAACATATGTATAAAACCACCCAACACAAGAAGACCAGCAGGAAGACCAAAAAAAGGGAGGTACAAACACAGATCTGAAATCAAAATTCAAAACAAATGCAGCAGGTGCCAAGAAAAAGGACACAACAGAAAAACATGCAATAATCCCCCGATTTTAAGACCACTAAAAAGGATCTGATATAGTGCAGTTATATTAATAGTTTAAATACATGAATGTATTATTGTTTACTTTGAGTAACCATTAAACGATTGGTTTGTACAATTTTTGATTGTGTATAGTAAACAAAATTGTTATTCATTTATATATTGATTTCTGATTTCAATGAAACATTAACAATAACAGTAATCAAATAAATACATAACAGTAACCATGACAGTTTTTAATGGTAACCACATAATTACATAACAGTAACCATAACATTTACCACCTAATAACATAACAGTAACCATACTGGTTTTTAACCAAATAATTACATAACATTAACCATAACAATGTTTAATGGTACCCATATAATTACATAACAGTAACCATCACAGTAACCACCTAAATTCTTAACAGTAACAATACCATTTTATAAAGGTAACCACAATATAAACACCCTGTATATCCAGCAACATGTAATTACCATAACATTTACCACCTAATAACATAACAGTAACCATACCAGTTTTTAACCAAATAATTACATAACAGTAACCATAACAATGTTTAATGGTATCCAAATAATTACATAACAGTAACCATCACAGTAACCACCTAATTTTATGACAGTAACCATACCAGTTTATTATGGTAACCACAACATAAACAACCTTAATATCCAGCAACCTGTAATTAAAAGGGTATTGAAGTTTATGAAACCCATGTATACTAACACATGCACACCTAACATATGACATGTCCTGATACAATATTGTAACTCTCTGGATACTATTAAATCATTAACTGGTTACCTATTTATACACGATTGGTTACCAACTTTATATTACAAAATTGTAATTGGTTAAAATTTTATACATGACAGTAACCATAACACTCACCATACCAGTTTTTAATGTAAACCAAATAATTACATAGCAGTAACCATAACAATAATTAATGGTACCCAAATAATTACATAAAAGTAACCATCACATTAACCACCTAATTTCATGACAGTATCCATACCAATTTATTATGGTAACCACAACGTAAACAACCTTTATATCCAGCAACCTGTAATTAAAAGGGTATTGAATTTTATGTAATCCATGTATACATAACACATGTACACTTAACATATTATATATGGCATAATACAATCTTGTAACTATCTGGTTACTATCAAATCATTATCTGGTTACCCCTTTATACATGATTGGTTACCAACTGTATGTTTGAAAAAAATTCAACAAACACAACTTAAAAAGAAACAAAATACCAACCAACAAACAATATCTCTTTCATTAATGCTAATAAAATCAAATATGTAATCCCATCTACATAAGATCCAATAAACATCAAAAAATCATAAACCATACACAAATGTTGTGTATAACACCAATACTTAATAAAAAAATACATAACAAAATTAATAAAGACAAAACAACAAAATCCGAACTAATCAAAATCTGGAACAAATCTTCCTGGAAATTCTCTATCAGTATCATAGCCCTCCAACTGCTTGTTCCTTGCATGCATATATAGGTTTGTGCATAACTTTTTTCGATACTGCGCAATGGGAAAAGGAATAGGAATCTGATCAAACTTCTGATGAATGACATGCTCAGCAAAACATATTGTGAACATCCCACAATCACTGTAACAACAAACAACATATAACAAAGATCAAAAATAAACTCCACCTATATATAATAATTAAAAAAATGTACACAAAATAACCCTTACCCCTCTACTTGTTCAGGAACCGTCTCAGCAAATTCCAACTCAATTATATCATCTTCGTCCTTGTTGCGATACGGGTCACTGCTGAAGTCAATGTCAGCCCTATCCTTCCAAAAACCAGACTTGCGCAATAGAATGGGAAGAATGAAGATGTACGGCTCACAAACATCAGATATTTTAGTTTGCATGGATTTCCTTTTTGGTTGTAAAGAGTTGTAAACAGTTAGACACCTACGATGCACATCAAAAGTCAACAACAACCAATGGTCCGGTGATGACATATGAATTGGGAACAACACATAGTCAACGTTCCTCCATGGTGTGTTGACATCCATAAACAGCCCACGTATGTATTCAGCAACATCACCCTCCCCAGACAGAACAATTTTGTCACAATTTTTTTTTGTATACTCATCGAAAAGAGCCGTGATCTTGCTGTGAAACCAACAATCCGTGGTCGTTACCCTTATAGGAACACTTTCGGAATGTCTTGCCATTTTACGGAAATAATACAACGCAACATTGATGTGCTGAGCCAAAAAAAAAATAATAGGATATTAACAGTTGTTGGAAAATGCAAGTATGTGATGAATGTAACTAAATAATGTAAACATAACTATAAAAACATAAATTTTTTAAAAAAATACTCACATCGTCGTCTAACCACTGCCCAGGCGTCTTTAATTTATAGAACCACATCTTCGATGATATTGCAATTGATCCAAATACAAAAGAAGGCAAGATAATATCGTTCTTTCCAGGAAATTTGTCCGTCCTTCAGTATAATAACATAATATTAGTATACAGACTAACATTAATAATTACCGTATTAATATACACACTACTACAAATCAAACTTGCACGTTCAATAATTAACATACTAAACAACCAACTTAATTTTAAACAATACCCTGATAACCAACAAATATTAAAATCAAAACCATAATCAAATAGTAACTAACACATAACTAATAGGTAACCAAAACATAAACTAATATTAATCAGAATATAAAGTAATAGCAACCATAACATTTATTAAGTAAACACCCCATTTATTTAATATTAACATTTATTTAATATTTAACATTATGCAGTAACCAAAACAAAATTAGTCAGTAACCAATTAAGCATTATACAGTAACCAATGCAATATTACACAGTAAACAATACGGCTTTCTACATTAACCAATGACAGTAACCAAAACAGCATTATATAGCATAATGTTGCCCAGAAACCAATACAGCAAACCAAAATCAGTAAATTAAACAACAATTTAATTTTAAACATTAATCTGGTAACCAAACCATAATCACATAGTAACCGAAACATAACTATTAAGTAACCAAAACTTAATCTAATGGTAACCAGAATATAAAGTAATAGTAACCATAACATTTATTTAATAATAACCATATGTTACTACAATAATACAAACTTATTTGTTTCATAAAAAACTATAGCATTGTTAACAACAAAGAACAAACCTTTTTCTGTTGTTTATTCCAATTTTGAACCATTCTTCAAACAATGCCTCTTCAAATTTTGAGGGCATCTCCATGCATGATTTGGGGAATGCACTTAAACGTGCAAGTGTTTGACTAGCAGCACCCACTACAGTACATGATGAACCAGCCGATCCGAACTCTGCTGTATATGGAGAACGTAAAATGGCACTCTTTACAGATTCACGTACAGGTCTACCACCGGCTTTGTGAATACTCTTCTCCAATTCGTCACACTTTGCTATGTCCTGAGTGGTGAGAACCATAAAATCAAGAGCATACCTGCTTGCTGCCTCACATTTCATCCCCTTTTTCAGTTGACATAAAAAGGTAATATATACGATTAGTAACCTGAATAACGTAAACTATTAACCAACTGACTGTACAACAGCCAACAAACTTAAATGAACATGATATATTAGTAATCTGAATAACATAAACTAGTAACCAAATCATAATATAATAGTATCCAAATTACAATATAATGGTAACCAAAGCATAATATCATAGTAACCAATTCAATATATGATGGTAACCAAAACATAAATAACATTTAAATAAATGATGGCACATAATTATAACACTAACCTTATCAGCATCATACACAACAATCTCTTTCCCAGTACATTGGCTTAATATGTCAAAAGACGGCATGTCATTATAATTGTCAATCTGCGCAAAATAAATAACAATTTAATAATTAAAACAAAAGACATATATCACATAACAAAAACAAACAAATATGTCTAACCTTGACATCTTCTTCATCATCATTATTTTTTTTTTCATCAGGCTCTTCAACCATAACATCACGTTCAACTTCATTAGCAATCTCAATTACATTCACATCATTATTCTCCACGAGAATTGACACATCATCACCAACTTCATTACCCAATTCAATTTCATTCACACCCTTCTTCTCAACTTCATCCAACACATCATCACCATCATTATTCTTATTCACCTTTGAACCATAATCAACAACCTCATCAACATGGACTTCCTCCACCCTAACATTAGCATCCTCATCAGCAGCAACTTCACCACCTTCACCGCCTTCATCTCCTTCATCTCCTTCATCTCCTTCATCGTCATCGTGGTCATCATCATCATCATCATCATCATTATCACCACCATTGTCAGAATCGTCATCATCTGAATCACCATCAAGCTTTTTGCCCCCTACGTCTTTGATAGCACGTAACTCATCTCTAATAATAAACCTAAGATCCCTGCATAACTGAACATGTAAAAGCTGCATTTCATCTTTGATATCAGTTCGCAACTTTCCAAATTCTTTCTTCAATTCATAAACTTCTTTCTTCAATTCAGACACTTTCTTCTCCAACGGCTTAGACCGTACATCAATTGCCTCTTTCACAACAGAAATATCAACGCCAATGTTGTCAGCCTTCACTTTTTTATCTACTTTTTTTTCACCATCCTTCCCATTAAAAAAGTAAAAACCGCCCAAATCAAGCCGATCCTTCTCCTCGGCAGTGGGAATCAAACGGTTTATCCTCAGCTGAAAAATAATAAGTATACTTAAATATATCATCTAACAAACAATGTACAATTACATTGAAATAAACAGTAAAAAAATAATCATAAACACATAATCAGTAACCAAATACATATATACATGTAACCAAATGTATAATAAGTAGTAACCAACTAAATTTATAAATGTAACCAAATGTGTATATTCGGGTAACCAACAACAATGTTGTTAGTAACCTGAATGTAATCTTATCAGTAACAGTATTTGAATATTCAATCAACCAAAAACATTGTTATTATTAACATGCATAAAAAATAATCAGTAACCAAATGTGTATATAAAGGTAACTAACTACATTGTTGATAGTAAACTTCACATAATATTTTCAATTATCAATTATATAACTAAAGGTAAATCAACATACCTGTCCGGAACAAAACACTAATTCATTCAACTTGTCATTTGAAAGCAACTTCATTAACTCCTTCCATTTGAATAAACGGAGATCTGACGGATGCTCGTCATTGCATATACCCCGATTTTTGAATGTCGGAATAGTTTCAAACATAAATACTTGGAATACATACGGAAGCCCGTTCAACTTGTACAACTTGGTATAATGATCCATATAAAAATTGTATGTTGAAACACCATTCTTTCCTTTCCTATAACGCCCCTTCAAAGCATTAGACAAAGAGTACTTTGTCATCTCAAAAGCAACTTTCCCCCAAGGAAAACTACTGACATCGCCATAACACAAAAAATTAACCATTGCCTCATCAACGTAATTTTCAGAAAATGTGCACATAATGAAATTAAAGACCAAAAATATCATAGACATCTTAATAGCCTCGTCATCATCGTCAAAAACTGCCTTCCTATATATCCTACCTATACTACTACGTGTCACAGCTTCGTCACCAAAAAACTTACCAATAATCAAATTATCCATACCTTTATATGGAGTTATATCATCCTCACCCTTCCATCTCAACCCAGATATCATACAAAACTCAGGCAAACCGAACCTGACCCTTTTCTCTCCGAACAAAAACCACATTTCATCGTCATCCCTCTGGTGAACCTCCCTAACAAGAGCGTGGTGAATAATCTGGGAATACATTTGGTGCTCGCCAAACTCAAGAAAATACCCAAAACATGTTGCCTTAAATTTATCCAGCTGACTCTTATTCAATTTTTTTGCAATGATACTGGGGACTTCCATGTCGCACCAATATATCACTTTTCCGTTGAATTTTCTGTTGCATTCTTCATAATAAGGATCCCATAACTGCAAGTAAACAAAATCAGATTTAGAAAGTTAACTAACCAGTCATATGATAGTAACCAAAATAACATAAACAAGTAACCAATATAGCTTTAGTCAGAAAACAAAACATCATTAATCAGTAACCAATCTAGCATTAGACAGTAACCAAGACATCGTTACACAATATAATATTTAGACAACAGCCAACAAATCATTAGACATTAACCAAGACAATAACCAAGACAGAATTATACATTAAACATCAATTTGCAAGAAGGTAAACAATGTAAATTGGTTACTTATTAACGCTATCTTGGTTACCTTCATGCAACATGCTTGTTACTGTCTAATACATTGGTTACCAACCATGTGCTTAGCAATCATTAATCATTAACCATTCAGCATTAATCAGTAACCAATATAATGTT
The DNA here is from genome assembly GCA_016801055.1 of Panax notoginseng. Classification (NCBI taxonomy): domain Eukaryota; kingdom Viridiplantae; phylum Streptophyta; class Magnoliopsida; order Apiales; family Araliaceae; genus Panax; species Panax notoginseng. Next base: position 10,176,845 of record CM029013.1, read on the forward strand.
GCACAGTAACCAATACAGCTTTATACAATATACTGGATAAACAGTAACCAATACATCATTAGACAGTAACCAATACATCATAAGACATTGACCGAGACGTCATTATACAGTAACCAATACACACATAATACAGTAACCAATAAATCATAAGACATTAACCAATACACTCATAAGACAGTAACCAAGACATCATAAGAGTAACCAATACATCATTAGACAGTAACCAACACATTATAAGACAGTAACCAATACATCATATGACAGTAACCAAGACATCATAAGACAGTAAGCAATACATTAAAAACACAATAACCAAGACATCATTAGACAGTAACCAAGACACACAAGACTGTAACCAATAAATCATAAGACAGTAACCAAGACACTCATAAGACAATAACCAAGACATCATTAGACAGTAACCAAGACATCATAAGACAGTAACCAATACATCATAAGACAATAACAAATACACCATTAGACAGTAACCAAGACATCATAGGACGGTAACCAATACATCATAAGACAGTAACAAAGATATCATTAAATAGTAACCAAGACATCATAAAACAGTAACCAATTCAGTTTTGGTTACCTACATGCAACATGGTGGTTATTATCTAATGCATTGGTTACCAATCATGTGGTTACCAAACATTAATTATTCATATTATGGAGTAACCAATTAAGCATTGTATAGTAATCAACTAAACATTATACAATAAACATTAACAACATTTAAATTAACACACCTTTAAAATTCGTTGAGTTGGAATTATCTTCTGGATAAGCACTTGAGCTTCATTCTTCACAGTGACATCAAAATCAGAATCTAATTGCACTTCGGAATGTTTGACATCGCTATGTATCACCAAACTACTCTCATTCTTACTCGATTTATAACATACATCCTTCCCCTTTCCCTTCTCCTTGCTCTCCACAACAAATTTCTTCAATTTCTTAACGGAACTACCCTCCACAATCCTTTTCCTCTTCCCATCCTTCTTCCTTGTATCAACCATTCTATACAAAACATAAAAACAACAAAAACCAAAACAATGAATACTGCATTCTGTTAGTAAACTACTATAATATATAATACATTAAACTATTAAGAAAATACTCACTTGAAGCAATAATAAACACCAGATTCGATCAATGGAGAAGAATAACGAGTAACAACTACAATGAACCAGACGAGTAAGAACGACAACGACAATGAACTAACGAGTAACAACGACAAGGGCGAACAACTCAACGAGTATGCCGAACAACTATGATATAGACGAAGAACGAACGAACAAGTATGAAGAAGTAACAGATGATAGATGATAGAAGCAATGGTTTCAGCAAGGGTTTGGTAACTGCAGAGGGTTTGGTAACTCCGATTACGTTTAGTCGCAACAGATTGATAAAAGCAAGGGTTTCAGCATGCAAAAGAGGTTTGGTAACTGCACAGGTTATCACGCTATTCAAAAAAAATACAAATGACAAGCGGTTATCACGCTAGTTTCAAACCATTAATATTTATCTTTAATCCTAGATATATTACTATTGTAAATATATATGATAAAATATTATATTTTTGTAATTATTTTATTAATGTATGATTTTTGTAATTATTTTTATAAATGTACTATATTGTGTAATTGTTTCAAATATATATTTTCATCCTAGCCCGTTTTAAGTCCAGTCTATCAACGCTGTGTTATTAGACATTTTGAAGGGACAAAAAGAACAATTGAAAGATGAAAAAAATAATTAGTCCTATATGTATGTAGTGCACTTAATACCATATAAAAAATAGTTCGAAAAAAATACAAGTAAAATCTGAGTAAAGTTATACTCAACTTATTTAATATTCAAACTATTCAAATTCTCGATTGTGATTCGATTGATACAGATTCGATTATATATTCAATCAATTATCTTATAATATCTTATAATATATACAAAATTAAATCAAAATAGGATAATTAATTATTATTATTTTATTTTGATTTTAATTTTAAGTGTGATTTAATATTTGTAAAGTGTAATAATAAATATATTTTCTTATTTCTAAGTAAAATAACAAATTTAATTTACAATTATATTTATTATAAAGCTAGTTATTAAGTGGAGATTTGAATTTGAAGTTCGCGAATAATTTGAATATAATTTGATCCGAGTCGGATCGAATTTGAATAATAAATATTCAAGTTGATTCGAATTTGAGTAAAATTTTTTAAATACAATTTAAATTCTATTTATATTCAAACATAAATTTAACGTTTCGAGTCGAACTCGAACAACTCTTTATCCGCTTGGATTCGATTCCTTTATGTTCATTCTTAGGTGCTGTGGCATTTTGGTGCTTCTATGTGATATGTTATTATAATTGAGTTTTTATTGATAAATAATTTAAAAAGATACCTCAGCGATAGATTGTTACTAGTGCTAACCACACTAGCCAATAATTTAGACATAGTAGTAAGTTTATATAATTTTAAAATAAAATATATAATCATAAAATAAAATAAATATATCTTTAATTTTAAAACAGAAAAAATAGAAAAGTTAATGAGAAAATCAATCCAAACGCAGCGTTATATCATATATGTATTCCAGCAGATAACTAGATAAGAAATGAGAAGATATCACGATTCACACTTTCACAGCCATAAACCCAGCACACCCCCCAATTACGCTCCTACAGAGATAAGCCTCCTCTCTTTTATTTCTCTTCCTCTTTCTCATCCTCTCCATTTGTTATTCCCAATGGTATCACTAGTTTCTCATTCGACCTCCATAAACATACAACACTCACTCTTCTTCAACCGCCCAAACCACCATCGACCGCCACCCCAATTCAAATTCCGCCATCGCAGAACCACCAGTCTTTCCATTAACTCATCGGCTATAAACGACAACCCTTTTTCTTCCAACATTCAAAGCCAACCCCAGCCAAGAACTCTCTTTCCCGGCGGTTACAAGCGGCCGGAAATTAAAGTACCAAATCTCGTGCTTCAGTTAAGACCCGAGGAGGTATTGGCAGATAATAAAGCTGCATTGGATTCAATTGACGCGGCGGTGTCGAAGAATTTCGTCGGGATTGTGGTGCTCAGTGGCGGGGAAGGAAGTGGCGGGAAATTGTATGAAGCCGCCTGTCTGTTGAAGTCGGTCATTAGGGACAGAGCTTACTTGTTGCTTGCCGAGCGTGTTGATATTGCCGCAGCTGTTAATGCTAGTGGCGTTGTTCTCTCAGATCAAGGTTTAAACTTTAGCTAATTCATGTTTTTTTACGAAGTATATTTATTGGTGAAGTTAATTAAATATTTAAGTCTCATTATTTGTTAGATTAAAGAAGAATCGAAGGAGTCAGGGATTAGGTTAGGTGTTTGTAGCGGTGCTCTTTAGATAATTATAAGTTTGATAAATGGGAATGTTATGCAAGAGCAGCTTATATTACTGCTGAAGCAAAGTAGAAATCTTGACAGCATGTAACAGTATATTGATCTAGTAATAATGATTAATTTGGCTTTAATGTTCAGTGGCTACAATGTGCATAAGTTTGTTTTATCCGGGAGAAGCTAGGAAGGTAGGGCTACCTTTAAATTTTAAATTATTAGCACATCTATATTTTTGGACTTGTTGTACAGATGTAGTTTAGTACAGCTTCTCTTTACTAGTTTATCATCCGCCACTAGTTTTATGATGATTTATTCGTTGATATTGATAGTGACCACTGAATAAGAAACTATCGGGGCCTTAAAAGAAATAACTTTTTGTGAAATTGCAGTTTGGATTGCTCGAGTGCTAGGAAATCTAATAGCATCTCACGTCTATATTTAAAGAGCATGAAGATAAAAAATTTTAAATATGAACTCTAGGTCAATTTCAAGTTTTCAACTGTTATAATATGTTAAGCTGTTAGAGAGATTACCCAACAATGGATACCATGCTTTAACACTCACTTGCAACCTCCACTTGCATGTGGGCAGACAAAACAAAATGAATCATAGTGCACACACCAAACACTGCAATTCTAACAATACAAGGGGGAACCAATTATAGCACTCGTCCCTAAAATGCATGCCCAAAGCTTTGAAGTATGAACTGCTCTAAAAGCTTTAGCTGTTTGAGAGAATACCCAATAATGTATATCATGCTTTAACACTCATGAATGCACTGTACTGCATGGGAGGCCCAAGTTTTTCATATATTAGTGCAACATGTGTTTCAGTGAAAATCCTACTAAAAAGCTCCTAAAATGTATCAAGGAATGATTTCTATTATATTATACTATATGGCACTTAATGGTGTTTTTGGAACTGTTAGCATGAATTATTTCATCCATAAGTAACAAGCTTCTCTCCACAGGTCTTCCTGCTATTGTTGCAAGAAATACAATGATAGATACCAGATTTGAATCAGTAGTTCTTCCATTGGTTGGAAGAATTGTGCAAACTCCAACTGCTGCTGTAAATGCTTCTAGTTCTGAAGGTGCTGATTTTCTTATATATAATATTGATGGAGTAAGGAATCTCGATGAGCTGGTGAGTTCTGTTTTCGGTCATGTGAAAACTCCAACTTTTCTCATGACCGATTCGCTCAAGGATGAAAAACTATTTCCTGAAGCATCAAAACTACTGAAATCAGGCGCTAGTGGATTAGTCATTTCACTGGATGAATTAAAGTTGTTGGGTGATGACGTCTTCAACAAAATGTTTAACAGTGTAAATGCATCCAATGAGAGACCACAGGAAAAAATGCAGAACTCAGATAAGCTCAGAACATTGGATGCAAGTAATGGTTCTCTTGGGAAAGAGGGAGTAGCTGGGTTTGTTAAACTGGAGGATAGAGAACAACAATTCATTGAAACGGAGAGATCCGTACTGATTGAAGCTATAGATGTTATCCAGAGAGCTGCACCACTGGTGATCTTTTAATGTTAACATTTGGTAGCTAAAGTTGTTCGTTTGATTGAACCAAATTATTCTACTTTATTTCAGTGGTTTCTAGCTTACACTAATTTGGGGAAATATTTTTTTTGAATGGCAGATGGATGAAGTCTCACTTCTTGTTGATGCTGTTTCACAACTAAATGAGCCATTTTTACTGGTTATAGTGGTAATTGTGTGCTGAACTTCAACAAATTCTGGTTCCACGGATATACATGGGTATTAGCTCTATATTTCAAATAATTTCTCTAGACTTTATTTGATCCTATCTAAAACATAACTTCTAAAATCCCCCACACATCTTGTTCATTTTACTGTAACAATTTTTTTATTGGGCTTTTAATAGTTTTACTTGAACGTTTTGCTGTCCTTGAACTTTAACAATGGAATGGGATGGACATATCACTAGTACCTTCTTCACTTGCTCAAATCTCATGGTAATAGAAGTCCTTAAGGGACATCTGATAAAAAAGAATATAGAGAAAATTGGCATGACCCTTACACAATGATGACAAGCACATATGGAAAAATCTCAGGGAAAGTTAACAAAGATATATCTTAATAATCTTCAATGAGTTATGCTGGTTTGACCAAAAAAATGATTGGCCATATAACGTTGTGTAAATTACTTCATTGACAACTGTGCAATTGTACTCTAGTAAGTTTAAATTCTAGTTCAAGTGCTATAATTATTCTGTCTGATCTGTCTGATGTGGTGTATATTGTATTGTATCATTTAGGCTTGGGATTCATCTTCCAAAAAGATAGCCCTTCTGTCACTTCATATTTTCATGGTAGACTGTCTTCTTGAAAAGCAATTATATGAGGCTTATGGAATAATTTACTTTCATAAGAAAATGAGTGCTTGGATTATGCAGCAATTACAAGGACTAGTGGAGCAGTCCTTTGGTTGCAACACTTTTTGATTATAAATAAAATTAAATCCTAGAAGAATTAGTGAACAATTGGTTTATCTTGCTGAAAGAGATGAAGCTGCTTGATTTTCATTCATGTGGTTCTTGCTTGTTATTTGGGATCCTGTTATACTCAAATCTGCTGTTAATACTATTTCCTTTCTGCTTTGGAAAAACTTTTATTTTTCTTTTGGGAACATTGATCGTAATGCTGAAATCATTTTGTTTTCTATTGTTTGCTCTTGAAAAAGTTTCTCCTTCTACGTATGAAGAAGAGAAAAAAAAAGGAGAAATTTGTCCTTTAGGTGTTTCATCAGTTATTTTTATTTCTTCCATGAGTTTTACCTTTGCTTGATTTTAACAGGGTGAATTCAACTCTGGCAAGTCAACTTTCATCAATGCTCTTCTTGGGGAAAAATACCTAAAAGATGGGGTTGTTCCTACAACAAATGAGATTACATTTTTACGCTATTCTGAACTGAATTCCAATGAGCAACAACGTTGTGAAAGACATCCAGATGGTCATCTTATATGCTACCTTCCTGCTCCCATACTTAGAGAGGTGAGTTGCTTCAAGACTTTCACCTTCTAGTTATTAAAGTCAATTTTGAAAAATAATTCTCCTCTGCAACATGCACCTGTACAGATTCGTCATGTGGTTTTGTGTGTTTTAAATTAATACTCTGTTAAAGTGATTTCACTTCTGAGTTACTCTTGTTTATTCTATTGAGCTCTACTGCTACTATTTACTACAGACTACAGTTATTCAGTCAGTCTGTATGTTTTTTTTTGGTTTAGAAAAATATACATATTGCATTGTTGGACTCTTCAAATTCTTTTTATCAGATTGCATGATACCCTGCTAATACTTCGAGAAAGTACCAAATTTGTTACTTAAATTCACTCTTTATCATCATTTACTCTGTTCTTTTTTGATTAGCAATAAAGGATATATTGATAAAAGTCATCTAAAAGGGGTCACCCATGTACGCATGGCATATGAGAAAAGGCATAAGAGTACGAAAACACCCAATCCCACCACCAAAAGGATATAAATGAAACAACAAAATTGGGTATATTTCCTCTGAAGTGGGTAGACTTAACCTGATGTGTGGTAACATGTAAACCCCAAAAGCTGTTCCTGTTCTTGTCAGGGGAGATGAAAACCATCTCTCCTTTCTATGAACACTCGTCACACCATTTTCTATGAACACTCGTCATCACCATTTATTAGTACTGCCACTGTTATTTCTGAAAGAATTGTGCCGATATGTCAATAAATTAGTTTATGGTAGGATCTGGTTATCTACAATGGTTGTAAAGATACATAGGGTAATTTTGTAGAGTGCTGATAATTGTTTGTCTTCTGAAAATGATCTTCATGCTAGATGCGCCAGAAAGAGAGCGTTACTGACCGTAAGTTAAGGAATATGATAAAGAAGTTATTATCTTGGTGGAGCTTGATTAAAAAAATTTAGAATTGGGGAAAATTGAAAAGAAGTTTACAAAGAGTGTTTTTATGGATACTTTTAGAAATTCTACTGTGAAAGTATATCTACTCTGAATCTGATACATTTGCATGTCTATCTTAAGTATTAGCTTCTCTAAAATTTCTCTACTTGTTTCCTTATCACATGGATGTAATTTCTTACTTGAAAAGATTAATCATTTTCAATGTTTTGCAGATGATAATTGTGGACACACCTGGAACTAATGTGATTCTTCAAAGGCAACAACGTCTTACTGAGGAATTTTTACCCCGTGCAGATTTGCTTCTCTTTGTTATATCAGCTGATCGCCCATTGACTGAAAGCGAGGTATGAGTGTTGAGCACTGGTAATTGATGTGAAATACCATTCTCTCTTTCTTTTGTTAGAAGCAATAAAGTTGATCAGTAATTTTCCATTTATTTAAGAATGAATCATTTAATTATAGAATAATATAATCATTGAGTTGTTATTAAAAGAAATCAAATTCTATCAAATACCAGGTAGACCTGCCAGCTTTAGAGTTGTAACTAAATGGATGATATTGCAAAAATAAATATATTTTCACATATTTTTCTGTTTATTTGAAGCGAAGTTGGTTGAAGAATTCAGTTGACCTTAATGTTCTTTGCTTTTTCCCAAGTTATTTTCGAAACACCTTTCTTTCTCAAGATACTATTCATTTTGATTGATTATGCATCAAAGAGTTCAGCTTCAAGGGTCCATCCTTGTTGGAAGCTAAGATGTTGAATCATCAATACATGTATTTCAGTTTTTCTGTGATTTCATCTTCTTAACATTAACCTAGGTTGTAGAATTAAGGATGTTATACCATAGTGCTACTAGCGCAGGACATTATTACGTATTATACTGTTTGATTTTTATATAAACATAGGGTTTATAGTTTCGAAGTTGATTTTGGTTCCACTTCTGATGCATTTCAGGTTACTTTTCTTCGTTACACTCAGCAGTGGAAGAAAAAGGTTGTGTTTGTGCTGAATAAATCTGACATTTATCAGAATGTCACAGAGGTATGATCATGTCAGTTTAATTATTTATATCGAGGGAGTGAGGGACCATTGAGCTTCCCAAGTTTTACTTTTGACATGATTGATGCAGCTTGAAGAAGCTATAGCATTTATTAAGGAAAATATCAAGAGGTTGCTTAACACTGAACATGTGACATTATATCCTGTATCTGCTCGTTCTGCTCTTGAAGCAAAACTTTTGGCTTCCTCCAATGTTCATGAAAGGAATGAAGAAGTCTCCCTGAATCATTCTCATTGGAGAACCAATAGCTTCTTTGATCTTGAAAAGTTCTTGTATAGCTTCTTAGACGGGTCGACAAGTACAGGAATTGAAAGAATGAAGCTCAAGCTTGAAACACCAGTTGGGATTGCAGAGCAAATACTCTCAGCTTGTCAGAAGCTTGTGAGGCAAGATTGCCAGCAAGCCAACAAGGACTTGATGTCTGTCAATGAACTAGTTGGCAGTGTAAAAGAGTATGCACTGAAGATGGAAAGTGAGAGCATTTCTTGGAAGAGGCAAACTTTAACTCTGGTATATTATTATAATTAGTTTTGTGAATTTGGTGCAATCGTTGGTTCCTAATTTTTTTTTAACCAATGATCAACTTTTGTTTCTCTGCAATTTGCAACTGTTTCCCAGATTGATACTACACAAAAACGTGCTGTGAAGCTTACAGAATCAACTCTACAGATATCAAATCTTGATCTTGTCACTTCTTATGTTTTCAAAGGAAATAAAGCTGCTCAGAGGCCTGCAGGCTCAGTTATTCAAAATGACATCATAGGTCCTGCACTCTTTGAAGCACTAGTAAGTGGCCAACATCCACTCGTGTGTCCTATGGCTGGCACTTTACTAATACTTGGCTCAGAGGTTTCACCCATGTCTATTTTTCTGTACCTTTCTTCTGTGAAGCTGCACGTCTGATCTTTGGTTTTCTTTTCTTTTGTTTGTTTGACATGTAGAAACTCCTGGATGAATATGTTACATGGCTCCAGTCAAATAATGCTCGTGAAGGAAGATTGTATCTAGAGTCTTTTAAGAAAAGATGGCCTTCCTTTGTCAATCCTCGGATCCATGTTGAGTTTGAGACCGATAAGTTGTTGGGTAGAAAATATGAACTGAGCACAAAAGCAATAGAAAACTTTAATGCTGCAGCTGCTTCCAAACTGTTTGAGCAAGAAATCCGTGAAGTGGTGAGCTTTAATATCTTTTGGATAATAACCTAATTATTTAGTCGTGTTAGGGGTCCCAATTGGGATCCTAAATGGATGTGTCATTATTATTATGGTTTTTCAATAATTTAAATGTATTACACTTGGGTCCATTATGATGTTGTTAGCCAGTGTAATAGTAACACATCAATTTGGGACCCTTAACAGTAATAAATCATTATAATGGATTCCACATAAGTTGTGCACCTACACATATATAATGCACCTACACATATATAATGCATCCATTCCCCTCCGCTATTAAAGATTTATTTTTCAGCACACTGGGTTGAGCCATGTGATTACTATGCAATATAATTAATTCGCATTGGTGCTTTATTATTTTGAATTTGTGAGTTTCACTAATATGATGTTAGTCTCTGGAGCCATGTAGAACTTCTGTTATGAAATAATGATTTTGATAAAAGCTGCAATAATTTCCAGAGTGTTTTTAAAGTGCTGTATTAATTTTGTGCAGTGTTAAAACCTTTTGGAATTTAACTGCATTAAACTAATTTTTAGATCATGCAGCGAGTGCTTCTCTGAAGAATTATCTCAGTGGTGAAAATTTTCGTATTATTCTTGATACTGAAATAAAATCTAACTGTGAAATTATGTTGCTTTAAGACGAACAAATTGGAGAAGGGAATTACAATGTGAGCATGGACATAACTCATGTCCTCACCTCTAATATTTCATATGATAACTAACTGATGGTAATGGATTCTGTTTCTTTTAAATTTCAGTTCCTGGGAAGTTTTGGAGGACTAGGAGCAGCTGGTTTATCGGCATCACTTCTGACATCTGTTCTACCTACCACATTAGAAGATCTTCTCGCTCTTGGCCTATGTTCGGCTGGCGGGTATTGTAACTTTTCCTTCCTGTATTATTTACGTTTTCATCTAGGAGTTTCTTTTTAATTTTCTTCTTGTTGGATATGCCACCACTCTACTCATTACCAATCAAATTCCGAGTTAGTCGACGCTAATTACCACTTTCTTATGTATATGTTAGTCTTTAGCTAATCATCCCAGTGAAGTTTCAGTGAGCACGTGAGTAGCAGAGTTTAACAATATGGTGTACATCTAGAAGTCGTAGATATTTTTCTGCTAGTAAAACAAATTATTACCGATATTTAACGTTTCTAATGTTGCTTAGCTTTTTCCTTGTAAATAATGATTGTACCTTCTTAAATTGTAGTTTACATAACATGATAATTATTCAGTCTGATACTACCTATTTTTAATCTGTGATAGTTTATTAGCGATTTCAAATTTCCCAACCCGGAGGCAACAAGTGGTAGATAAAGTCAAAAGGACTGCTGATGCCTTGGCGCGTGAAGTTGAAGAAGAAATGCAGAAGGATCTCCTGGAAACAACCCAGAGCCTGGAAAACTTTGTAAAACTCATTGGCAAGCCGTATCAAGATTTAGCACAACAAAGGCTAGAAAATCTTTTGGCGATGCAAGATAGATTAACAAGTGTTGAGAACAAACTTAAAACATTACAGATTGAAATCCAAAATCTCCATAATATTATTATAGATGGATGCTAAGGCGAGCTGAGTGTGTGCGGAGCTGTTGTTTGAAAAACGTACTCTATCTTACTATCATTAATGCAAATATAATTGTCTTTTGGTGGGTCTTATTATCTTAATACCATTGCATCTAATTCTTATTAATGATGCTAGTTTATCTTTTGCATTGCTTAGTTTAAGAGTTAAATCGATATTAATGGCTCTCCTTTACGTGCCGAAACATCTACTAAAATATAGTTTTAGTATAGAAATATAGATGATGGAAGTTGAGATTGGATTGAAATGTTTGGTTTATTGGGTATAAAGTTAGCTTAAACATTTGTTTATGGAACATGCATAAAGTTTTGTCGTAGGAATGATGCGTCAAGTTTTATGTCCTTCATGTTTAATTAATTTTAGATTAGTGCTAAAGACAACCGGTGATGCCTCGACACGTTAGATTGCACGGCCATTTAATTTAGTAGTTTTTTCCCATGTGAAACAAGCACGACCCTTGGAACAAAAACAAAAGGTGACACTACCAACCAGAGTCAAAAAGGTGGTAGAGTACAAGCTATGAGCACAAACATACATACATTATATATGTATGTGTGTGTGTTTATTTTATAAGTTGTATTTACACAATTATATGATTATTATTTTTTTGCATGCTATACAAATTGTACATGTACAGTTTACGACATTAATGATTACTAATATTTTATTACTCAACATTATGTCGGTAGTAATTTGTGCCATTCTCTTAAGAAAGGGTAATACTAGTAGTTGTTTTTCGTTATTTTTTGGACTCTAGTATTACTTTTGTTTGGGTCAAAAATTTACAACTCAGAATGTATGGATGATATGTTTGCAAAAATAAAATAATTTAATTGTCTCTTTATATATTTATTTATATGGATATACATGTAGAAATATGTCAAAACAGAGGTTTGGGGAAAAGAGGAGATGGCATAATTAAACAGTACCATTTGTTTTGTTTTATTTAATGTCACATCATGAAACTCTGCAACACACATACATATCCCATATATATATATACGAACGAGAGAGAGAGATTGTTATGAGTGGTTATAAATTGGCTTAGCCAAAAACAGAATGCTTAGTGGAAATATCAGTGGCTTGTGTGTCAAGACTAAAGAAAGAAACTGAATATTTTTGGAGGGAACAAAAATAGTAGAGCCAAAAACAAACCTATACTTTTACAACTCTCGCCTACTATGTCTCTAAGATCTAGTAACTTCTATTGGCTACCTAAGCTAGAGCCTAAAACCAAAGGGATGCCGGTTCCCTTAGCTCCTCTTTTGCTAAAACTTGATTCTGGAATTCATTAAGGAGCATAAAGTTAATATACTACTACTTATACCCTATCATCATTAGTTTAGACAACAAATAGCACATACCCCTCTTGCTTTTCAAAGGGAGTTGAATACGTATTATGTACACTCACATTATAAGGTTTGCACAATATACATTCAGCACTAATTTTTCAATAAAATTTAATTTTAAACTACTAAAATTTATTATTAGATTATATATTAAGAAAGAAAGTTTGTAAGGTCTGTTCATATCATCCTGCACTTCAGTTAAGTAATTATACGATACTAGTTATAATTTTTAGATTACAAATTAAAATTCATTATCAATAGTTATAACAGAAAGACCGGGCGAAATAGTATAACACTCATAAACCAAGAAATGTGAAATTACCAAAAGATTATGTACAAGTAGAATTAGTTGGTGAGGGACATAAATATGTAATTGGAATTTCTTTTAGAAATTGATCAAATTGAGGGAAACTATTTGGGGGCAAGAATTTCTTTGCCTGTACTCATGTCGAGAGTTTGTGCAATAAAAGATGTGCTCTGTTGGGACGGGCTAAAAGTAAGTTGTTTAAAGTAACCAAAAGTTAAAACTTTTCAAACTAGCCAATCAAATCCATTACTTTCAAACACACAACCAATGAAGACTTTGAAATAAATAAAAAATTGATGCAGCTTTCCTATTGAATACTTGCTTTTTTCTCATAGAATTTATAATTGTGCGGCCTAGTTAAAGCTGTATAATTTTAGTGGGCATAAAAAGTTCCCTTTTCAACTCTCTGCATCAACCTTTTGTCCAACTATAAATTCACCCTCACCCATTTCACTTTTCTTTCATGTTCTCTCCTTTCCTTCCCTAGGCTACCTCCTTATGCTTCATATATCTTCTTCTCTCTCTTTCTCTTCAACTTACCATTATATTTCTCAAAAACCAGAACTTGGGTTTTGCTTAGTACCCCATCTTCATTTCTCACTCAAATATATCCAATCTCCAAAATTCTTGCAATATATAATCTTCAAACCCCAATTTCCTCTGTTTTCCCCTGTTTTTGCTCTGTTTCCAATACATTGTATTCAACTATAACAAACTATGTCGTCACTTGTGTGTCAAGAATTGCAATCATGTCTTGAGCCGCAGTCGCGTGTTTTAAGGCACAAATTGTCTCTACCACCCAAATCAAAGATTTGCCAACCTTTACCATGCCCTCAAAACCCAAACTTGTCCCAACAACATCAACTTGAAAAGAATTCTCATAACGAAAATGAAGGCAATGGTTGCGATGACAGTAACCTCAAAAGTAGCAAAAATGGTGGCTGGAATTTTATTCAAGCGCTAACTAACTCATCATCTAACAATACCAAACAAGTGACTGACCAAACTGAAAAGGTATATGTCCATCCTCTTGTGAAGCGCTCTGCTTCGGCATTAAGCTCAAAAAGCTTGGAAATGTGTACCGAGAGTTTGGGTAGCGAAACGGGTAGTGACATTAGGAGCAATGATGAATTCTCTTTGCTTTCGTGGGAGAGGGAGAAAATGCAGCTACCAATTGAGGAATTCAGTTCAATTTCTTGGGAGAAAAAGAGCATAAGTCGATCAGATTATCGTGAAATATTCACGAAGAAACTAAATCCTAGCCGTAGTTTCCCTCCTCCCCTGACTTCATTTAGTGGGTCGGATGGTGGTGTTCAAGTATGGCCTCATCGCGAAGGCGGTCGGCTTGTTATAAAAGCTGTGGCAGTTTCTCCTTGTCACACTCATTTTCAAGCTGACCGTACAAATGGCAGACTTAGGCTTTCTTTAATAAAGGAATGTTCAGTTAATTCTGACACTACTGACATAAATAAGCAGCAAAAAGAAGAAAATACCATACAATGAGCAGGAAGAAGGTGATCAAGAAGTTCTTGACCATGGAAATTCTAATGATTTAACTGAAGAACAAGAGGAGGTTGATGAAGATGAAGGTTATTGGGGGGAGGAGGAAATGGAAGGAAATGGACGTAAAACAGGGAGTGAAATTGGGATTGGAGAGTTGGCTAGGCCAAGCAGGTGCAAGGAAAGTGGGAGTGGGAGCGGGAGTGGGAGCGGGAGCAAAGGGATGTCCAGTTGGGGCCCATTTTGGGTTGCCATTTCTTAAAAGTTAAAAAACTTTTTTCTTTCTATTCTAATTGGAAGTTTGAAGTTTTAGCAGTTGGGGCACCCAAAGAAAGATTTTCACCTATTCTTAATATATTATGTTTTTCATTTTGTTGTACTCCACTCTTTATGGTTTCTTTTGAGGAATGTTAGTTCAGTTATTATGGTTATCGGACATTATTCACTCTTCTACCTCTAACCGGTTATGGAAAGCTGAAGTGATTTAAGGAATAAAAGTTTGACCTTTTAAATTTAGTTTTTGGAAAGTTAAAATGATTATTAAAGAATAAAAGTTTGACCTTTTAGAGGACTCACATAACTCATATATTAACTAATACTAGCATAAGTCATCATTAAAATTCATATATTAATCTTTTAGCTTTAACATTTTTTTTTAATTTGGGAAATACTTAATTATTATTATTGTTTTTTTTTTACATTCAATCAAGAATTTCTGGCCATACCTCCGCTTTCAAGAATCGTTTTAGAGTTCTAGTGGAGTATAGGCCTAAAAGGCCCAATTAAGCTTAGGCCTTGGATTTAGAAAATTATAGGTCTGTTTGGTCCATAGTGTGTAAAGGACTTTAAGCAGCGAACTCAGACCGAGGGCCTTAACTCTGTCGTTCCTTGAGCAATGGGGATGTAAGTTGATGGGACATTACCCACCTACCAGGGAGGAGTATGAAACAGGTGGAAGGGACGTCAATGAGGAGCTCTACAACGGGAGTCTCCTATATATGCAAGTTAGTGAGACTGAAATGTTTGATACTTTTTATATTTGTAAGCTTAAGATTGATATTATATTTTTCTCCCACTTACTAACAACCACACTGGAGGCGTTCTACGAGGACCGCTACACAACGTGAGGACGTTCGTATATGTCTGAAGGCCTATATTGGATATGCACACCCAAAAGATAGGACATCAGTAAGTTCTAATTTTGAAGGAGAGACATGAGGGATGACACAATTTATGAATTCTCCGTAATTTAGTCCTAGTCACGAGTTTTATGTAATAATTAGGGTAATTCAAGTGGTAGAAATTTGATGGTTTAATATATACGTTTAACCTAAGAAGTGGCGGTTTGGAAAATCAAATACAGCAAAGGGTCGGGTCTACTTAATTAATAGCAAGCTGAGGGTATGTATAAAACATATGCATAACTACTGGGGTACGAAAGTTTGGTACTTCCTCTGTTCCTAAAAGATTGTCGTTTTAGGAAGTAATTTTTGTTCAAATATATTTGACATTTTGAGTTTATCAATACAAAGTAACTATTTTTTCTCTACTATACCCTTATTTAAAGTTTTCTCCTATTTAAAACTTTTTTAATCATTTCAAACGACCTCCAAAATTCCTTCCCTCCCCAATGCTTCTTATTCATATAATCATGGCTAGTCATCATCTTTTCTATTTCCCTTTCAAAAGCATATACAATAACCACAAACTTCTGATAAACAATGGATATAGATGGAGAAGATAAGAAGAATTTTGTCTCGAAAAAGAAGAAAATTGTTCATGATTTTGATTTGAATTCACTTGCATATCGTAATTTCAATTTGAATAAATTTCCTGAAGAAACATATCAAGTTTTTGAAAAGGAAGAACTTCAAGCAATATTTTTATTCATGTTAAAAAATTATGTTCCCAGGTTCTATTAGGTAGGGGCTAATGGACTGGTGTTAGCTTTGGAAGCAGTGATATGTTCAGATCCGATTTATTCTTATTCTGATTTGAACTATTTTTGCCGGGTGTGGTCACGTCTTTGGTGGGATTTGCGTGGATTATCATATTTATTCGTCTGTTTTCTAATATGAAATTTATGCTTTTATTTCTTATCTTGTTAAAATTTCAGATTGGATGTCTCTTGCTGGTTATGGATTTGTATTATCAAATTTGTTCCGGTGATTATGGATGTCTTTTTCTGGTTTGGATTTGTTCAAGCAATATTTATGGTTTGGATTTGTTATGTTGGGTGGAACTGTTAGACTCTTGTCAACTTGACATGTGGTTGACACTCAAATTATGTAGCAGTGTGCGGTAGCTTGGCACATCGTGCGGCAGCTTGGCGCAGTGGGCGGCAACGAAGCGCAGTGTGCGGCAGTTGGGCGCAGCGTGCGGCAGATTTGGGCCTTTGTCGAAAGACAAGGTTGGACCTTGACATATACATGGGTTGACACGGACTTGACATGCGGGACGCCCAGATAGCATGTCAAGCTAAGTCTTGACACTCAGTTACTGGACAAGGCGCATGCATGCAGCAGTGAGCAACAGCGTGTGGCAGCCAAGGGCGCTGTGCGCACTTAGTCGGCAGTGTGCGGCAGGCAAGGGCGCTGGGCGCACATAGTTGGAAAACGAGCTTGGCACTTAGTCTTTTGGACAGCAATGAGCAGCGTTGTGCAGCAGTGGACGACACTAGGCAGCAAGTTGGGTCATTGGGTAGCAAATAGGCTATGTCAGAAAACTAGCAAATCTAGAAGGTTTGCATTATGCTTCCTCAGACAGGTCTGATGTCCAGTGCTGACACTTTAGAAATTTTCATAAGTGCTATTATAAGGGGGGGGTGCTCTGTGAAGGTCACCCGGGGCCATGGGCAGGTGCCATGGGCGAGGCGTGCTTGGCGTTGGGACATTGTTGGGCTCCCTTACAACAATGTCTAATATCGGATTGTGGCTTTGGATCGAATCAAAGACTCGTTCATGAGCGGGGCATGATCGAGCAAGAACGTTGCTGGGCGAACGTTGGGCATGACAAGGTGATGGGTTTGGCATGTCAAAACAATGTCAAGGATGAGCTTGGCATACGGTTGACATAAGACCAAGGACTAACGGACGAGTGGCTTGATGAAACATGAGGTGGGCTAAACGTGGGCATGGCATAGGCGGAGCCTTGCGTGCCAAAGTAGTGCATGGGTTCAGACGAGGCGGGACTGGACTAAAATGGGGGCAAAGGCAGCATCACGTGTTGGGCAACGAGGGGTGTCAAACAACGCGAGGCGTTAGGTTGCGTGACAACAGAAGGTGTTGGGCAATGCACAAGATGGTGCTAGTCATGCTGAGCTGAGCAGCATGCAAGGCTGATGCACATCTAGGCTAACGGATCAGGCTGGCGTGCATAGTTGGCTTAGGCTGTGACTTGGACTGAGTCAAGGAGCAGTTAGAGTGCAGTTTGGGGCGCCAGATTGCACAAACATGGGGGGGCAAGCGTGTCAGCAAGTGGGCAACAACTGGGAGATCATGCAAGGCAGTTGTGGGCAGTTACCAAGTAGTGGGCAAGGTGCTAGACAACAGTTGAGGCAATTACCTGTGGTGGGTAAGCTAACCTGGCAGCAGTTGATGGCAACAACCAGCTAGTGGGAAACATGGCCAGACATCAGATTGCATGACCCAAGGATGCGTGGCACATGCTGACATGATCTGTAGTGAGCAGTTTTGGGGGAACTGTCACCCCTTTATTGGCAGCACCTTATTGGTGCAAACCTTTCAGTTGGGGTTGGGGGTGTCAACTGACCATTAGGCTATAAATAGCCAGTGCTGGGAGCACAAATAGGGGGGAGCATATATAGCAGGGCATATATGTGAGTTAAGCTTTGAGAGCTGAGTTTTGTAAGCCTTTGGGCCAATTTCCCAGTTTATTGAGATTGCAATAAAAGGTTGGGCGTTTTGCCTGTAAATTCTTGTGTTGCCCATTGTGTGCTTGCTAATTACTTGTTCCAAGCAGTAAACCATACAAACAGGGTGTGTGTGTGTTCTGTTGGTGCAAACAGTGCGACGGACAGCACTGTGTGGGTTGGCTGACTGGTTGAGGAGGCAACCAGTGTGACGCCCCCAAAATAGGTATACAACACCCATTCTGAGTCGCCAAATACATGGTACAGAAAGTAAACTACAACTTTAATAATACAAATGTCGTGCAAAATATGACAACACATACTGTGAGTTTAAATACAAATATTGTCTTCTAGACAATATCCACACTCAAATAAATCATCATTACAATTATTCAAACACTATTTTACAGAAATAGTGAGGACTGCTAAAACATCTTTCTAGAACCATCACTCCATACCCCGACTAGATCCTGCTATGTTCTCACCTCCTGAGAAGAAAAATGGAACAAAAAGGAAAAGGGTGAGCTCAACTAGCCTAGTAAAGAATATTATGACTAAGATAATATACAAACAAATTATCGTTAGTCTTCAACAGGGAAAAATCTGATAGTGTAAGACCCCAACTTATTAATGAATAAAATCAAATTTTCTCTAATTATTATTGTGAATAATAAGGGGGTTAATTTGGTATAATACTTTGGTTATGGGTGAAATGTGCAAATTTTGTAAAATAAGCAAGTAGTTATAAAATATTTATTTTTGGTCGGTGAATATTCGGTTGGTCGTGGAATATTCTTGCTGTCGGGGAATATTCGTACGACGACGCAGCCTTGTGTGGGCCCCATAACGGAAAGCGATTGGATGAAGAAAACGACAAGTATAAGTTGTTTATTAATAATGGCGTAGTTGTTACCGTTAACACTGTTTAAATACCCGGTGGTTAAAAATACAGTAATAACGCGTGGTTGCATAGTAGCACACGGATTGCACAGTATAGTTGAATTATTGATTCGTACGTAAGAAGGCACTACTCAATAATTGTTACAGTGATTACTGTTCAATATTTTATTTTATTGGTTCAATAATTGCTGCATTGATATTTTATATTATTGTTGTTTCAATAATTATTGCTGCACAGTATTTCATTTATCAGATCAATAATTCATATTATTTGAATAATATTATTAGATAACATTATTGGCAATGTCTAGAAAGTTCTGTCTAAGGAGAGGTTTGGTCATCTAATTGCGCGCCAGTAAGGAGAAATCCTTATTGGAAAGCCCCCTCTTTCCTGGGAACGGCCTGGTTGTCATAAATGTGATTCTGTAATATTATTTATGAATAATTAATTATTGATTCATATGATAAGGAAATATTTATTTTATGTGGATATAAATGAGGGATATATTTTTGTGGTTAAAAATGAAGGAGTTAATGTTGAGGTTTTTATCCATATTTTTGTCGGAATGGAGGTATTAAAAATCAGGGTTTTTGAGATATTTTGCGGGGGTTATAATTTTTAATCCGACCGTTGGATCGTGGTAATTTTTGGATATGTTATACATATATAAGTTGAGTATATGCCCACAAATTTTGAACCGTTAAAAATGAACGTATGATTTATTATGAATTTTACAAGATGACTGGTTCAGAAATTGTTGAATTTTCGGAGTTTATCATTTTGATGGAAAATTCTAGAATTGGTGGGCCCCACTTGTGGTTGGTGAAGAAATGTGCTGAATTATATTTCAAATGTGGTAGGTGGGAATAGTAGCAGGTAAAGCCATCAGGTTGCAGGTCAAACCTACCAAAATTTTCCTATAAATAGAGGGCTAAGTTAGAATTGAAAATTACACCAGAAACAAGTTTTCTCTCTTTCTCTCTTAGATTATTGAGTGTATTTTGTGAGTATTTAGATACTTTGAGAGTTTCTATTCATCAGAGCAAGTTTCTTTCAGCCTTATACCGGTATTCCGACCAGAAGTACTGATATTTTGAGGTAAGGGATATTATTTTCTTCTTAATGATATTATTTTCTTCAATATCATTATGCTGAAATATTGATATGAGTTTTTATCAAATTTGGAACTTTTTGTGTCGGGGTTACTATTTACGTATACGGCACTATTCACGTATACGGTACTATTCACGAATACGGCACTATTCACCGAAAAATAAAATTTTTCCTTTTTGTCCAAGATGTCTATTATGGTTACTATCTTTGATTGTATCCATGTTTTGATCTTTATTTTTGAATTCTGCTTCACAATTGATTATTATGAAGTATTATTGATCTTGGATAAACTGTTATACGAATCCTTAATAATTGTCCTTCTGTCTCACTGGATTCGTTCTCTTTAAGATATTTTTCATCATCCTCAGTCCTAAATGATGATATTAATGAATATCTTTGGCCTGTAGTGCAAAGATGTATGATTACTTGATGAATATCTTTGGCCTGTAGTGCAAAGATGAACAGGTGTTGAGATGAACATGACCGACTGATGATACAAATGAATATCTTTGGCCTGTAGTGCAAAGATGAATATTTGGTTAAAGATGATTATTAATTGATGTTACAGGGATAAAATATTGATGATGGACTTTTAAATCTTAGAAGATAGTAGAATTCTTTCTCTACTTGACTCTTCTAATGGTTTGTTGTTTCCGCTGCAGTTGTTGATCTAAAACTTGTTGTCGATTATATTTTATCAGATTTTTCCCTGTTGAAGACTAACGATAATTTGTTGTATATTATCTTAGTCATAATATTCTTTACTGGGCTAGTTGAGCTCACCCTTTTTCTTTTTGTTCCATTTTTCTTCTCAGGAGGTGAGAACATAGCAGGATCTAGTCGGGGTATGGAGTGATGGTTCTAGAAAGATGTATTAGCAGTCCTCACTATTTCTGTAAAATAGTGTTTGAATAATTGTAATGAGGATTTATTTGAGTGTGGATATTGTCTAGAAGACAATATTTGTATTTAAACTCACAGTATGTGTTGTCGTATTTTGCACGACAATTGTATTATTGAAGTTGTAGTTTGCTTTCTGTACCATGTATTTGGCGACTCAGAATGGGTGTTGTATACCTATTCTGGGGGCGTCACAGTTGGTATCAGAGCCATAAGTAAAGAGCCCCGAGCCTCTATCTGGTGACATCCTGTTGATGAGGAATGCACCGAAGCCAGACTCTCCGTAGGGGACGCCGTTCTGCGGTGGCAAGCTGATAGGTACCTTTGTGAGGTGCTGACACATGATGGTGTCCAATGTCACAGTTGGTATCAGAGCTTAGGGATATGATCCCTGGCTGAGATGTGAGACAAGAACTAGGAGGGGAGAGACGGGGAATTCCTTCGCTAGTATGACCTGACTAAGTTTATTTGGTGTTTATTTGGTCGGTCAGAGTATAGGGATAATATATGACATGACTATTAACCCTTGTTTTATGGCAGTATTTAAGAATGGCAGCTGAGAACGTTAATAATGGAGTACATCAGACCGTGGAGACACCTTTGATCACTACCCAGGGGAACGTGCAACAGGAAGGCAATATTCCTCCTGTAAACAACGTTACCGAGCAAACGATGAATGATGGAATGTTTAGGAGCTTTTTGCAGTTCATGCAAAATCAGACGAGGGAGACTCGTGTGCAGAATACGGGTGGAAATGATAACAACGAGCGGTTTGTCACAGCTAAGCAGTTCAAAGAATTGGGACCACCAGAATTTAAGGGAAAGCCGGATCCGATCATGGCGGAAACGTGGGTCAAGCAAATTACCAAGATATTTGATGTCTTGGGATGCACAGAGGAACAGAAGGTTCCATTCGCCACATTTATGTTCCGCGGTGAGGCAGACTACTGGTGGGAGTCTGTGAAGCGTACCCAGCCTGACGCACTCAACATGTCCTGGGAAACATTTCAAAAACTGTTCAATGACAAGTACTTTCCTGAAAGTATTCGTCATATGAAGGAGGTTGAGTTTATTAGACTGGAACAAAACAACATGACGGTGTCCCAGTACGAGGCGAAGTTTGCAGAGTTATCCAGGTTTGCACCTCATTTGGTCGAAAATGAGGAACGAATGACGCGGATGTTTCTGAGAGGTTTAAAACCTGAGATTCGTCAATACCTTATCTCTCATAAATTTTCTCTGTATTCAGACGTTGTCAACAGGGCCCAATTATTAGAGAGAGATAATGAGTATACTCAACCGAGGGATCACAACCAGGGTCATACCGGTGACAGCAATCATCAGAGCGATGATAACCAACGAGGAGGGAAAAATACGAACAAAGGCGGTAACCACTCGGGTGGTCATCGTGGCCATGATAATAGGAGAGGTGAGTCAAGTGGAAATTTCAGAAAGAGGAGATTCAACAATGACGGGAAGACATCAGCACCAGCACCAGCACCAACAACAAATTTTAGGGGAGGAGAACGACCGCCAGTTAGATGTTACAAATGCGGGAAAGAGGGACATATCAGCCCAAACTGTCCACAACAATCCAAGGTGTGTTACAACTGTGGGAAGGAAGGCCACATCGCTCGAGATTGTACTATAGCGAAACCAAGTTCAGCGGGAGTGGTGATTCCAAGGGCTGTCCCGGATAAGGCGAAATCAGCGGTTCCTGGAAGAGCGTTTGTCGTAACTGGCCAAAACGTGAGAAACCCGAACGAGGTGATCACGGGTAAGCTAATCTTGAATTCTTGCGAAGTTTATACCTTACTAGATACCGGTTCTACCCATTCTTTTATCTCTCCTGCTTGTGCTCAACGTTTAAACTTGACTCCGGAGAAATTGGACTTTAACTTATCTGTTGAAACTCCGTTGGGTGAAACCTTCGTTACATCTACAGTTTATAAATCTTGCATGATCCAAGTTGGCGCTATCACATTACCTGTTGATCTTATCTCTTTAAAGATACTTGCTTTTGATGTGATTTTAGGAATTGATTGGTTAACCACTCATCATGCTAAAATTGATTGTTTTCGTAAGGTTGTTAGTTTTCATATTTCTAACCAACCTGTCATACGAATTCAAACTACTAAACCACTAAAATCAGTCACTGTCATATCGAGCCACAAAGCTATTCGTTTATTGAAAAACGGATGTCAAGCTTTCTTAGCCCATGTTATGGATTTGAACAAAGACAAGTCAGATTTGAATAATATTTCTATTGTTAGAGAATTTTCCGATGTATTTCCTGAAGAACTTCCCGGTCTACCCCCGGAACGAGAAATTGAATTCTTTATTGACCTTGAACCCGGTACAAAGCCCATTTCTAAAACCCCATATCGAATGGCTCCTATTGAACTTCAGGAGTTAAAAGTCCAACTACAGGAGTTGTTGGACATCGGTTTTATTCGTCCTAGTACGTCTCCTTGGGGTGCTCCTGTTTTATTCGTAAAGAAGAAAGACGGGAGTATGCGACTTTGTATTGACTATCGAGAATTGAACCATGTCACCATCAAGAATAGGTATCCGCTACCTCGCATTGATGACCTGTTTGACCAGTTGCAAGGAGCACAATTCTTTTCAAAGATCGATCTTCGTTCTGGATATCATCAGCTGAAGATTAAAACTGAGGATATTCCAAAGACTGCCTTCAGAACTCGGTACGGGCATTATGAATTCTTAGTAATGTCTTTTGGATTGACTAATGCTCCTGCTGCCTTCATGGATATGATGAACCGTGTATTCAAAGAATATTTGGATCAGTTCGTTGTTGTCTTTATTGATGACATCCTCATCTATTCCAAAAGCCGTGAAGATCATGAGCGCCATTTGAAGCTGGTACTGCAAAGGCTTCGTGAAAACAAGCTATATGCCAAACTGAAGAAATGCGAGTTCTGGCTTGAGGAAGTAGCATTCCTTGGGCACGTGGTGTCAAAACATGGAGTATCTGTCGACCCGGCGAAGATTGAAGCCATACAAAGTTGGGAGCAACCGAAGTCGGTAACCGAAGTACGTAGCTTTCTGGGCTTAGCTGGTTATTATCGGAGATTTGTGGAAGGATTTTCTCGAATCGCTACACCGTTAACTCAGCTGACTCGGAAAGATACAAAATTCGTATGGAGTGAGGAATGCGAGAAGAGTTTCCAAGAACTCAAGAGGAGACTCATTTCGGCACCTGTTTTGACAATACCATCTGGTTCGGATGGATTTGTTATCTACAGCGATGCTTCAGGCAAAGGGTTAGGATGTGTTCTCATGCAACATGGGAAAGTCATAGCCTATGCCTCACGACAACTCAAAGAATATGAGAGGAATTATCCTACTCATGATTTGGAGTTGGCAGCAGTCGTTTTTGCGTTGAAGATCTGGAGACACTACCTTTATGGGGAGAAAGTGGAGATCTATACAGATCATAAAAGCCTCAAATATTTCTTCACCCAAAAGGAACTCAACATGCGGCAACGACGTTGGCTTGAGCTGTTGAAAGATTACGATCATACCATCCAATACCATCCTGGAAAAGCAAACGTAGTAGCTGACGCATTGAGTAGAAGATCATATGCGGGTACGAGTGCAATATTTTTAACACAAAGGCCCATTTTGTATGACTTGCAAAGGATGGAGATAGAGATGAAGGCTCCAAGTACCCACATGATGATATCAAATATACGAGTAGAACCGACTTTAATCGATAAAGTTAAAGCTGCTCAAGCTACGGATATAGAGCTGATGCGTATGAAGAAGAAGGTGCAAGAAGGTGCTATTCCAGAAGCAAGAATCGATGAAGAAGGAATACTTCGAGTCAACTCCAGACTTTGTGTTCCTAACGATTTTGACTTGAAGCATAGAATAATGATGGAGGCACACAACACACCGTTTGCAATCCATCCTGGGAGTACCAAAATGTATCACGATCTTCGACATACATTTTGGTGGAGCAATATGAAAAGAGAGATCGCGGAGTTTATCTCGAGGTGTTTAACTTGTCAACGTGTAAAGGCGGAGCATCAAGTGCCAAAGGGTCCATTGCAACCACTTGAGATCCCGAAATGGAAGTGGGAACACATTACTATGGATTTTGTTACAGGTCTTCCCAAGGTTTCTCAAGGCATAGATGCGATTTGGGTTATTGTTGATAGATTAACCAAGTCCGCTCATTTCTTGCCGATACGTGAGACTTATTCCCTTGAACGTCTTGCTAGTATGTACGTGAACGAGATTGTGAGATTGCATGGCATGCCAGTATCCATTGTTTCGGATCGTGACCCAAGATTCACTTCACGATTTTGGGTTAGCTTGCAGAAAGCTATGGGCACGGATTTACGATTCAGTTCAGCATATCATCCTCAAACGGACGGACAATCAGAGAGGACTATTCAAACTCTTGAAGATCTATTAAGACTTTGTGTCTTAGATCTCAAAGGGAGTTGGGATAAGTACCTACCATTGGTGGAATTCTCCTACAACAACAGTTATCAGGCGAGCATAGGTATGGCTCCATTTGAGGCGTTGTATGGAAGAAAATGTCGTTCTCCAGTATGCTGGGACGAGGTGGGTGAAGCAACATTGTTGGGACCAGAATTGGTACGCATTACTACAGAGAAGATCCAAACGATTCGACAACGTATACAAACGGCACAGGATCGACAAAAGAGTTATGCGGATCTTCATCGGAAGGACGTGGAATTTAATATTGGGGATCATGTATTGTTACGTGTTGCACCATGGAAGGGAGTTACAAGATTTGGGAAGAGAGGAAAGCTCAATCCAAGATTTGTTGGTCCATTTGAGATTCTTGAGCGAATAGGAAATGTGGCATATAGACTCGCATTACCTCCAAGCATGTCTCGTGTTCATAATGTTTTTCACATATCTATGCTTCGTAAATATTTTAAATTCCCGAACCACATTATTGAGTTAGAACCAGACGAGATAGCTGAAGATTTAACGTACGAGGAGGTACCTGTTAAGATCTTGGATAGGAAAGAGCATGTCCTACGCACGAAGGTTATACCACAAGTTAAGGTTTTGTGGAGAAACCATGCTATTGAAGAAATGACCTGGGAGTTGGAATCAGAAATGAAAGCGAGGTATCCTCACCTTTTTGAAACATCAGGTGCGTACGTCAATTTCGAGGACGAAATTTCATAAGGAGGGGAGGTTGTAAGACCCCAACTTATTAATGAATAAAATCAAATTTTCTCTAAATATTATTGTGAATAATAAGGGGGTTAATTTGGTATAATACTTTGGTTATGGGTGAAATGTGCAAATTTTGCAAAATAAGCAAGTAGTTATAAAATATTTATTTTTGGTCGGTGAATATTCGGTTGGTCGTGGAATATTCTTGCTGTCGGGGAATATTCGTACGACGACGCAGCCTTGTGTGGGCCCCATAACGGAAAGCGATTGGATGAAGAAAACGACAAGTATAAGTTGTTTATTAATAATGGCGTAGTTGTTACCGTTAACACTGTTTAAATACCCGGTGGTTAAAAATACAGTAATAACGCGTGGTTGCATAGTAGCACACGGATTGCACAGTATAGTTGAATTATTGATTCGTACGTAAGAAGGCACTACTCAATAATTGTTACAGTGATTACTGTTCAATATTTTATTTTATTGGTTCAATAATTGCTGCATTGATATTTTATATTATTGTTGTTTCAATAATTATTGCTGCACAGTATTTTCATTTATCAGATCAATAATTCATATTATTTGAATAATATTATTAGATAACATTATTGGCAATGTCTAGAAAGTTCTGTCTAAGGAGAGGTTTGGTCATCTAATTGCGCGCCAGTAAGGAGAAATCCTTATTGGAAAGCCCCCTCTTTCCTGGGAACGGCCTGGTTGTCATAAATGTGATTCTGTAATATTATTTATGAATAATTAATTATTGATTCATATGATAAGGAAATATTTATTTTATGTGGATATAAATGAGGGATATATTTTTGTGGTTAAAAATGAAGGAGTTAATGTTGAGGTTTTTATCCATATTTTTGTCGGAATGGAGGTATTAAAAATCAGGGTTTTTGAGATATTTTGCGGGGGTTATAATTTTTAATCCGACCGTTGGATCGTGGTAATTTTTGGATATGTTATACATATATAAGTTGAGTATATGCCCACAAATTTTGAACCGTTAAAAATGAACGTATGATTTATTATGAATTTTACAAGATGACTGGTTCAGAAATTGTTGAATTTTCGGAGTTTATCATTTTGATGGAAAATTCTAGAATTGGTGGGCCCCACTTGTGGTTGGTGAAGAAATGTGCTGAATTATATTTCAAATGTGGTAGGTGGGAATAGTAGCAGGTAAAGCCATCAGGTTGCAGGTCAAACCTACCAAAATTTTCCTATAAATAGAGGGCTAAGTTAGAATTGAAAATTACACCAGAAACAAGTTTTCTCTCTTTCTCTCTCTAGATTATTGAGTGTATTTTGTGAGTATTTAGATACTTTGAGAGTTTCTATTCATCAGAGCAAGTTTCTTTCAGCCTTATACCGGTATTCCGACCAGAAGTACTGATATTTTGAGGTAAGGGATATTATTTTCTTCTTAATGATATTATTTTCTTCAATATCATTATGCTGAAATATTGATATGAGTTTTTATCAAATTTGGAACTTTTTGTGTCGGGGTTACTATTTACGTATACGGCACTATTCACGTATACGGTACTATTCACGAATACGGCACTATTCACCGAAAAATAAAATTTTTCCTTTTTGTCCAAGATGTCTATTATGGTTACTATCTTTGATTGTATCCATGTTTTGATCTTTATTTTTGAATTCTGCTTCACAATTGATTATTATGAAGTATTATTGATCTTGGATAAACTGTTATACGAATCCCTACTATTTGTCCTTCTGTCTCATTGGATTCGTTCTCTTTAAGATATTTTTCATCATCCTCAGTCCTAAATGATGATATTACTGAATATCTTTGGCCTGTAGTGCAAAGATGTATAATTACTTGATGAATATCTTTGGCCTGTAGTGCAAAGATGAACAGGTGTTGAGATGAACATGACCGACTGATGATACAAATGAATATCTTTGGCCTGTAGTGCAAAGATGAATATTTGGTTAAAGATGATTATTAATTGATGTTACAGGGATAAAATATTGATGATGAACTTTTAAATCTTAGAAGATAGTAGAATTCTTTCTCTACTTGACTCTTCTAATGGTTTGTTGTTTCCGCTGCAGTTGTTGATCTAAAACTTGTTGTCGATTATATTTTATCAGATTTTTCCCTGTTGAAGACTAACGATAATTTGTTGTATATTATCTTAGTCATAATATTCTTTACTGGGCTAGTTGAGCTCACCCTTTTTCTTTTTGTTCCATTTTTCTTCTCAGGAGGTGAGAACATAGCAGGATCTAGTCGGGGTATGGAGTGATGGTTCTAGAAAGATGTATTAGCAGTCCTCACTATTTCTGTAAAATAGTGTTTGAATAATTGTAATGAGGATTTATTTGAGTGTGGATATTGTCTAGAAGATAATATTTGTATTTAAACTCACAGTATGTGTTGTCGTATTTTGCACGACAATTGTATTATTGAAGTTGTAGTTTGCTTTCTGTACCATGTATTTGGCGACTCAGAATGGGTGTTGTATACCTATTCTGGGGGCGTCACAGATAGAATATAATCGACAACAAGTTTTAGATCAACAACTGCAGCGGAAACAGCAAACCATTAGAAGAGTCAAGTAGAGAAAGAATTCTACTATCTTCTAAGATTTAAAAGTCCATCATCAATATTTTATCCCTGTAACATCAATTAATAATCATCTTTAACCAAATATTCATCTTTGCACTACAGGCCAAAGATATTCATTTGTATCATCAGTCGGTCATGTTCATCTCAACACCTGTTCATCTTTGCACTACAGGCCAAAGATATTCATCAAGTAATCATACATCTTTGCACTACAGGCCAAAGATATTCATTAATATCATCATTTAGGACTGAGGATGATGAAAAATATCTTAAAGAGAACGAATCCAGTGAGACAGAAGGACAATTATTAAGGATTCGTATAACAGTTTATCCAAGATCAATAATACTTCATAATAATCAATTGTGAAGCAGAATTCAAAAATAAAGATCAAAACATGGATACAATCAAAGATAGTAACCATAATAGACATCTTGGACAAAAAGGAAAAATTTTATTTTTCGGTGAATAGTGCCGTATTCGTGAATAGTACCGTATACGTGAATAGTGCCGTATACGTAAATAGTAACCCCGACACAAAAAGTTCCAAATTTGATAAAAACTCATATCAATATTTCAGCATAATGATATTGAAGAAAATAATATCATTAAGAAGAAAATAATATCCCTTACCTCAAATATCAGTACTTCTGGTCGGAATACCGGTATAAGGCTGAAAGAAACTTGCTCTGATGAATAGAAAACTCTCAAAGTATCTAAATACTCACAAAATACACTCAATAATCTAGAGAGAGAAAGAGAGAAAACTTGTTTCTGGTGTAATTTTCAATTCTAACTTAGCCCTCTATTTATAGGAAAATTTTGGTAGGTTTGACCTGCAACCTGATGGCTTTACCTGCTACTATTCTCACCCACCACATTTGAAATATAATTCAACACATTTTTTCACCAACCACAAGTGGGGCCCACCAATTCTAGAATTTTCCATCAAAATGATAAACTCCAAAAATTCAACAATTTCTGAACCAGTCATCTCGTAAAATTCATAATAAATCATACGTTCATTTTTAACGGTTCAAAATTTGTGGACATATACTCAACTTATATATGTATAACATATCCAAAAATTACCACGATCCAACGGTCGGATTAAAAATTATAACACCCGCAATATTTCTCAAAAACCCTGATTTGATTTTTAATACCTCCATTCCGATAAAAATACTGATAAAACACCTCAACATTAACTCCTTCATTTTTAACCACAAAAATATATCCCTCATTTATATCCACATAAAATAAATATTTCCTTATCATATGAATCAATAATTAATTATTCACAAATAATATTACAGAATCACATTTATGACAACCAGTCCGTTCCCAGGAAAGAGGGGGCTTTCCAATAAGGATTTCTCCTTACTGGCGCGCAATTAGATGACCAAACCTCTCCTTAGACAGAACTTTCTAGACATTGCCAATAATGTTATATAATAATATTATTCAAATAATATGAATTATTGATCTGATAATGGAAAATACTGTGCATCAACAATTATTGAAACAACAATAATATAAAATATCAATGCAACAATTATTGAATCAATAAAATAAAATATTGAACAATAACTACTGTAACAATTATTGAGTAGTGCCTTCTTACGTAAGAATTAATAATTGGTGCAATACCGTGTGCTACTGTATTTTAATCACCGGGTATTCCAACAGTATTAACGGTAACAACTACGCCGTTATTTATAAATAACTTATACTTGTCATTTTCTTCATCCAATCGCTTTCCGTTATGGGGCCCACACAAGGCTGCGCCATCGTACGAATATTCCCCGACAGCAAGAATATTCCACGACCAAACGAATATTCCCCGACAAAATGAATATTTTATAACCACTTGCTTATTTTGTAAAATTTGTACATTTCACCCATAACCAAAGTATTATTTCAAATTAGCCCCTTATTATTCACAATAATATTTAGAGAAAATTTGATTTTATTCATTAATAAGTTGGGGTCTTACAACCTCCCCTCCTTATGAAATTTCGTCCTCGAAATTGACGTACGTACCTGATGTTTCAAAAAGGTGAGGATACCTCGCTTTCATTTCTGATTCCAATTCCCAGGTCATTTCTTTAATAGCATGGTTTCTCCACAAAACCTTAACTTGTGGTATAACCTTCGTGCGTAGGACATGCTCTTTCCTATCCAAGATCTTAACAGGTACCTCCTCGTACGTTAAATCTTCAGCTATCTCGTCTGGTTCTAACTCAATAATGTGGTTCGGGTCTTTAACATATTTACGAAACATAGATATGTGAAAAACATTATGAACACGAGACATGCTTGGAGGTAATGCGAGTCTATATGCCACATTTCCTATTCGCTCAAGAATCTCAAATGGACCAACAAATCTTGGATTGAGCTTTCCTCTCTTCCCAAATCTTGTAACTCCCTTCCATGGTGCAACACGTAACAATACATGATCCCCAATATTAAATTCCACGTCCTTCCGATGAAGATCCGCATAACTCTTTTGTCGATCCTGTGCCGTTTGTATACGTTGTCGAATCGTTTGGATCTTCTCTGTAGTAATGCGTACCAATTCTGGTCCCAACAATGTTGCTTCACCCACCTCGTCCCAGCATACTGGAGAACGACATTTTCTTCCATACAACGCCTCAAATGGAGCCATACCTATGCTCGCCTGATAACTGTTGTTGTAGGAGAATTCCACCAATGGTAGGTACTTATCCCAACTCCCTTTGAGATCTAGGACACAAAGTCTTTAATAGATCTTCAAGAGTTTGAATAGTCCTCTCTGATTGTCCGTCCGTTTGAGGATGGTATGCCGAACTGAATCGTAAATCCGTGCCTATAGCTTTTTGCAAGCTAACCCAAAATCGTGAAGTGAATCTTGGGTCATGATCCGAAACTATGGATACTGGCATGCCATTCAATCTCACAATCTCGTTCACGTACATACTAGCAAGACGTTCAAGGGAATAAGTCTCACGTATCGGCAAGAAATGAGCGGATTTGGTTAATCTATCAACAATAACCCAAATCGCATCTATGCCTTGAGAAACCTTGGGAAGACCCGTAACAAAATTCATAGTAATGTGTTCCCACTTCCATTTCGGGATCTCAAGTGATTGCAATGGACCCTTTGGCACTTGATGCTCCGCCTTTACACGTTGACAAGTTAAACACCTCGAGATAAACTCCACGATCTCTCTTTTCATATTGCTCCACCAAAATGTATGTCGAAGATCGTGATACATTTTGGTACTCCCAAGATGGATTGCAAACGGTGTGTTGTGTGCCTCCATCATTATTCTATGCTTCAAGTCAAAATCGTTAGGAACACAAAGTCTGGAGTTGACTCGAAGTATTCCTTCTTTATCGATTCTTGCTTCTAGAATAGCACCTTCTTGCACTTTCTTCTTCATACGCATCAGCTCCATGTCCGTAGCTTGAGCAGCTTTAACTTTATCGATTAAAGTCGGTTCTACTCGTATATTTGATATCATCATGTGGGTACATGGAGCCTTCATCTCTATCTCCATCCTTTGTAAGTCATACAAAATGGGCCTTTGTGTTAACAATATTGCACTCGTACCCGCATATGATCTTCTACTCAATGCGTCAGCTACTACGTTTGCTTTTCCAGGATGATATTGGATGATATGATCGTAATCTTTCAACAGCTCGAGCCAACGTCGCTGCCGCATGTTGAGTTCCTTTTGGGGTGAAGAAATATTTGAGGCTTTTATGATCTGTATAGATCTCCACTTTCTCCCCATACAGGTAGTGTCTCCAGATCTTCAACGCAAAAAAAACGACTGCTGCCAACTCCAAATCATGAGTAGGATAATTCCTCTCATATTCTTTGAGTTGTCGTGAGGCATAGGCTATGACTTTCCCATGTTGCATGAGAACACATCCTAACCCTTTTCCTGAAGCATCGCTGTAGATAACAAATCCATCCGAACCAGATGGTATTGTCAGAACAGGTGCCGAAATGAGTCTCCTCTTGAGTTCTTGGAAACTCTTCTCGCATTCCTCACTCCATACAAATTTTGTATCTTTCCGAGTCAGCTGAGTTAACGGAGTAGCGATTCGAGAAAATCCTTCCACAAATCTCCGATAATAACCAGCTAAGCCTAGAAAGCTACGTACTTCGGTTACCGACTTGGTTGCTCCCAACTTTGTATGGCTTCAATCTTCGCCGGGTCGACAGATACTCCATGTTTTGACACCACGTGCCCAAGGAATGCTACTTCCTCAAGCCAGAACTCGCATTTCTTCAATTTGGCATATAGCTTATTTTCACGAAGCCTTTGCAGTACCAGCTTCAAATGGCGCTCATGATCTTCACGGCTTTTGGAATAGATGAGGATGTCATCAATAAAGACAACAACGAACTGATCCAAATATTCTTTGAATACACGGTTCATCATATCCATGAAGGCAGCAGGAGCATTAGTCAATCCAAAAGACATGACTAAGAATTCATAATGCCCGTACCGAGTTCTGAAGGCAGTCTTTGGAATATCCTCAGTTTTAATCTTCAGCTGATGATATCCAGAACGAAGGTCGATCTTTGAAAAGAATTGTGTTCCTTGTAACTGGTCGAACAGGTCATCAATGCGAGGTAGCGGATACCTATTCTTGATAGTGACATGATTCAATTCTCGATAGTCGATACAAAGTCGCATACTCCCGTCTTTCTTCTTTACGAATAAAACAGGAGCACCCAAGGAGACGTACTAGGACGAATAAAACCGATGTCCAACAACTCCTGTAGTTGGACTTTTAACTCCTGAAGTTCAATAGGAGCCATTCGATATGGAGTTTTAGAAATGGGCTTTGTACCGGGTTCAAGGTCAATAAAGAATTCAACTTCACGTTCTGGAGGGGTAGACCAGGAAGTTCTTCAGGAAATACATCGGGAAATTCTCTAACAATAGAAATATTATTCAAATCTGACTTGTCTTTGTTCAAATCCATTACATGGGCTAAGAAAGCTTGACATCCGTTTTTCAATAAATGAATAGCTTTGTGGCTCGATATGACAGTGACTGATTTTAGTGGTTTAGTAGTTTGAATTCGTATGACAGGTTGGTTAGGAATATGAAAACTAACAACCTTACGAAAACAATCAATTTTAGCATGATGAGTGGTTAATCCAATCAATTCCTAAAATCACATCAAAAGCAAGTATCTTTAAAGAGATAAGATCAACAAGTAATGTGATAGTACCAACTTGGATCATGCAAGATTTATAAACTGTAGATGTAACGAAGGTTTCACCCAACGGAGTTTCAACAGATAAGTTAAAGTCCAATTTCTCCGGAGTCAAGTTTAAACGTTGAGCACAAGCAGGAGAGATAAAAGAATGGGTAGAACCGGTATCTAGTAAAGTATAAACTTCGCAAGAATTCAAGATTAGCTTACCCGTGATCACCTCGTTCGGGTTTCTCGCGTTTTGGCCAGTAACGACAAACGCCCTTCCAGGAACCGCTGATTTCGACTTATCCGGGACAACTTTTGGAGTCACCATCCCCGCTGAACTTGGTTTTGCTACAGAACACTCTCGAGCTATATGACCCTCCTTTCCACAGTTATAACATACCTTGGATTGTTGTGGGCAGTTTGGGCTGATATGTCCTCTTTCCCACATTTATAACATACGACGGTGGTCGTTCTCCTCCCCTAGAAACAGTTGATGTTTGTGCTGACGTCTTCACATTATCATTGTTGTACCTTCTCTTCTTGAAATCTCCTCCCGACTCGCTCCTTCTATTATCACGACCACGATTACTACCAGAGTGGTTACCGCTTTTGTCCGAATATTTTCCTCCCTGCTGGTTTTCATTGCTTCGATGACTGCCGCCACGGTATGACCCTGGTTGTGGTCCCTCGGTTGCACATACTCATTATCTCGCTCTAATAATTGAGCCTTATTTACAACATCTGAATATAAAGAAATTTATGAGAGATAAGATATTGTCGAATCTCGGGTTTTAGACCTCTCAGAAACATCCTTGTCATTCGTTCCTCATTTTCGACCAAATGAGGTGCAAACCTGGATAACTCTGCAAACTTCGCCTCGTACTGGGACACCGTCATGTTGTTTTGTTCCAGTCTGATAAACTCTACCTCCTTCATATGTCGAATACTTTCAGGAAAGTACTTGTCATTGAACAGTTTTTGAAATGTTTCCCAGGACATGTGAGTGCGTCAGGCTGGGTACGCTTCACAGACTCCCACCAGTAGTCTGCCTCACCGCGGAACATAAAGGTGGCGAATGGAACCTTTTGTTCCTCCGTGCATCCCAAGACATCGAATATCTTGGTAATTTGCTTGACCCACGTTTCCGCCATGATCGGATCCGGCTTTCCCTTAAATTCTGGTGGTCCCAATTCTTTGAACTGCTTAGCTGTGACAAAACGCGCGTTATTATTTCCACCCGTATTCTGCACACGAGTCTCCCTCGTCTGATTTTGCATGAACTGCAAAAAGCTCCTAAACATTCCATCATTCATCGTTTGCTCGGTAACGTTGTTTACAGGAGGAATATTGCCTTCCTGTTGCACGTTCCCTAGGTGGTGATCAAAGGTGTCTCCACGGTCTGATTTACTCCATTATTAACGTTCTCAGCTGCCATTCTTAAATACTGCCATAAAACAAGGGTTAATAGTCATGTCATATATTATCCCTATACTCTGACCGACCAAATAAACACCAAATAAACTTAGTCAAGTCATACTAGTGAAGGAATTCCCCGTCTCTCCCCTCCTAATTCTTGTCTCACATCTCAGCCAGGGATCATATCCCTAAGCTCTGATACCAACTGTGACGCCCCCAAAATAGGTATACAACACCCATTCTGAGTCGCCAAATACATGGTACAGAAAGTAAACTACAACTTTAATAATACAAATGTCGTGCAAAATATGACAACACATACTGTGAGTTTAAATACAAATATTGTCTTCTAGACAATATCCACACTCAAATAAATCATCATTACAATTATTCAAACACTATTTTACAGAAATAGTGAGGACTGCTAAAACATCTTTCTAGAACCATCACTCCATACCCCGACTAGATCCTGCTATGTTCTCACCTCCTGAGAAGAAAAATGGAACAAAAAGGAAAAGGGTGAGCTCAACTAGCCTAGTAAAGAATATTATGACTAAGATAATATACAAACAAATTATCGTTAGTCTTCAACAGGGAAAAATCTGATAGAATATAATCGACAACAAGTTTTAGATCAACAACTGCAGCGGAAACAGCAAACCATTAGAAGAGTCAAGTAGAGAAAGAATTCTACTATCTTCTAAGATTTAAAAGTCCATCATCAATATTTTATCCCTGTAACATCAATTAATAATCATCTTTATCCAAATATTCATCTTTGCACTACAGGCCAAAGATATTCATTTGTATCACCTGTCAGTCATGTTCATCTCAACACCTGTTCATCTTTGCACTACAGGCCAAAGATATTCATCAAGTAATCATACATCTTTGCACTACAGGCCAAAGATATTCATTAATATCATCATTTAGGACTGAGGATGAT
Organism: Panax notoginseng; assembly: GCA_016801055.1. NCBI lineage: Eukaryota > Viridiplantae > Streptophyta > Magnoliopsida > Apiales > Araliaceae > Panax > Panax notoginseng. The sequence goes on from CM029013.1 coordinate 10,213,305, forward strand.
GAAAAATATCTTAAAGAGAACGAATCCAGTGAGACAGAAGGACAATTATTAAGGATCGTATAACAGTTTATCCAGATCAATAATACTTCATAATAATCAATTGTGAAGCAGAATTCAAAAATAAAGATCAAAACATGGATACAATCAAAGATAGTAACCATAATAGACATCTTGGACAAAAAAGAGAAAATTTTATTTTCGGTGAATAGTGCCGTATTCGTGAATAGTACGTATACGTGAATAGTGCCGTATACGTGAATAGTAATCCCGACATAAAAAGATCCAAATTTGATAAAAACTCATATCAATATTTCAGCATAATGATATTGAAGAAAATAATATCATTTAAGAAGAAAATAATATCCCTTACCTCAAGATATCAGTACTTCTGGTCGGAATACCGGTTATAGGCTGAAAGAAACTTGCTCTGATGAATAGAAACTCTCAAAGTATCTAAATACTCACAAAATACACTCAATAATCTAGAGAGAGAAGAAAGAGAGAAAACTTGTTTCTGGTGTGATTTTCAATTCTAACTTAGCCCTCTATTTATAGGAAAATTTTAGTAGGTTTGACCTGCAACCTGATGGCTTTTGTGACGCCCCCAAAATTAGGTATACATCACCCATCTTGGGTCGTCAGATACATAGTACAAAATACAAATACAACTTACTAATACAACTGTCGTGTACAATACGACAAAACATAAACTGTGAGTTTGAATACAAATATTATCTTTTAGAGAGTATTCATACTCAAAAGGAGTCCTCATTACATTTATTAACACACCATTACATAGAATAGTGAGGACTACTAACTAATACTATCATTCGGACCATCACTCCGTTTCCCGACTTGCCCCAGCTACGTTCTCATTTCCTGAAGAGAACAGTGAAAGAAAGGGTGAGCTCAACTAGCCCAGTAAGAAATATCATGACTAAGATAATGCAGAATAAATTATCATTAGCCTTCAACAATGTTAAACTGATAAAATATAATAGATATCAAGTTTAACTGTAGCGGAACAAGCAATCCATTAAGAGAGTCAAGTAGAAAATAAACTCTACTGTCTTTTATGATTTAAAAGATTTTCCAACACTGTGATCGCTGAGACTCAGCTTAATAAAATAATTCACATCATCGAATCACCCCTGCACTACGGCCAAGGATATTCGTATATTCATTAATGGTCATGATCATGCCAACAATGTCCATCAATGCACTACAGGCCAATGAGACTTTTACCACATCATTTGTAACATTACGGTCATGATTATACCGAATAATCCTGGTCATAATCATACCAAGTCCATCTATGCACTACAGGCCACAGATGACTTTCAACATTTTATAAACATGAGGATGATGACAATGATATAAGAATTCAATAAAACAAGTTCAAGAATTAATTTATCCAAGAATTAACAACGTCCAAATTGTCAACATGATACTGCTTTGTGGAGTAAAATTCAAGAATACTTAGAAGAATATTTTCATGAAAAGATACTGGATGAAACGCAATTATCAAGGATATTCCACAAATTTCATGGAGTATAGAAGTCAAAACTTAACCAATTGAGTACAATAAAGAATGGAATAACAAAAGAAATCACCATGCATGCGATAGACCGCACAAACAGGTTATTCCAACAGAATAATAAATAATGGAACCAGGTCCGGCGTAAACGCACAGACAGGATATTCCAACAGAATAATAAATAATAGAACCAGGTCCGGTGTAAAACACACAGACAGGATATTCCGACAGAATAATAAATAATGGAACCAGGTCCGGTGTAAAACACACAGACAGGATGTTCCAACAGAATAATAATAAAAACGGAACCAGGTCCGGTGTAAAACACACAGACAGGATGTTCCAACAGAATAATAGAAGAATGTCACCAAGTATAGGGTAGACCGCGTATACAGGTTATTCCAACAGAATAATAAGAAATAGAATAACAACAGTTCTCTTCATGAATAAGAAAGAATAACACCCCTTACCGTTTTAAAGACGAGCTGAAATAAGGAAGTAGTTAAGTAGCAGAATACTCTTCTTCTCTCTCTCTATAGTTTCTCTCTATAGTTTCTCTCTCTAGAGTTCAGTGAATTCGTAAGAAATAATGAAGGAATGAGCTGCTATTTATAGAAAAATAGAATGCATAGTAACTAATCCATGAACGGTCCAGATTGATTACTTTAATCTGACGGTCCATATTTAAAGAAAAATCTTCTTAAATAAAATATAATATATTCTATTTATAAAATAACTTTAATAAAGTATTCTGTTTTATATAAAAAGATGTTTCTGTTTTTTACGTTAATAATACGAATAAAATAAAACGTTATTATCGCTAAATAATTCATATTATTAACTGACAATAATTGAATCAACTGAGTGACTTCTCACATAAGCATTAATAATCAATACTGTGTGCTACTATGCAACCACACATATTACTGTATTTTTACTACCGAGTAGTTCAACAGTAACAATGATAAAATTTCTGCCGTTATTTTTAATAAAATATTTTTGTCGTTTTCTCAATCCGACAATAATTCTGTTGTGGGGTCCACCAATGATTGTGTCGTTGTACGAATATTCCCTGTTAAAACGAATATTCCCCGACCAATCGAATATTATATAACAACTTGCGTACTTTACAAAATTTATAAATATTACCCACAACTATAACATTATATCAAATTAACTCCATTATATTCAAAAATGATATTTATAGAAAATTCTTCTTTATTTATAAAAGTTGGGGTCTTACAACCTCCCTTCTTATGAAATTTCGCTCTCGAAATTAGGGTACGTACCTGGTATGTCGAAGAGGTAAGGATACCTTGATTTCATTTCAGATTCTAACTCCAAGTCATTTCCTCAACATCGTGGTTTCTCCACAAAACTTTGACTTGAGATATAACCTTGGAGCGTAGAATATGTTCTTCTTATCCAAGATTTGAACAGGAACTTCTTCATACGTCAAATCTTCCGCTATTTCGTCCGGTTCTAACTCAATAATGTGGTTCGGGTCTTCCACATATTTGCGTAACATGGATATGTGAAAAACGTTATGAACACGAGATATACTTGGCGGTTAAAGCGAGTCTATAAGCCACAGTTCTACTCGATCGAGGATTAAAAATGGACCGATGAATCGAGGATTGAGCTTTCCTCTCTTTCCAAATCTCGTAACTCCTTTCCATGGAGCAACACGTAAGAACACATGATCTCCTACATCAAATTCCATGTCCTTCCGATGAAGATCAGCATAACTCTTTTGTCGATCTTGTGAGGTTTTTTTACGTTGTCGGATCGTTTGAATCTTTTCTATAGTCATACGTACCAACTCCGGTCCCAACAACGTTGCTTCACCCACCTCATCCCAGCATACTGGAGAACGACATTTTCTTCCATACAATGCTTCGAATGGAGCCATGCCAATACTTGCTTGATAACTGTTGTTGTAGGGAAAACTCCACCAATGGTAAGAACTTGTCCCAACTTCCCTTGAAGTCAAAGACACAGAGTCTTAATAGATCTTCAAGAGTTTGAATAGTCCTCTCTGATTGTCCGTCCGTCTGAGGATGATATGCTGAACTAAATCGTAACTCCGTGCCCATAGCTTTTTGTAAACTAACCCAAAATCGTGAAGTGAATCTTGGGTCTCGGTCAGAAACTATGGATACTGGCATACCATGCAGTCTTACAATCTCGTTTATGTACATACGAGCAAGACGTTCAAGTGTATAGTTTTTCGTATCGGTAAGAAATGAGCAGACTTGGTCAATCTATCAACAATGACCCAAATCGCATCAATACCTTGAGAAACCCTAGGAAGACCGGTAACGAAATCCATGGTAATGTGCTCCCACTTCCATTCTGGAATTTCAAGTGGTTGCAATGGACCTTTTGGTACTTGATGCTCCGCTTTGACTCGTTGACAAGTTAGACACCTTGAGATAAACAACGCTATCTCTCTCTTCATATTGTTCCACCAAAATGTATGACGAAGATCATGATACATTTTGGTACTTCCAGGATGGATTGCAAACGGTGTGTTGTGCGCCTCCATCATGATTTCATACTTTAAATCAGGGTTGTTAGGAACACAAAGTCTGGAGTTGACTCGAAGTATTCCTTCTTCATCGATTCTTGCTTCGGTATAGTACCTTCTTGCACTTTCTTCTTCATACGCATCAGCTCCAGGTCTGTATCTTGAGCAGCTTTAACTTTATCGATTAAAGTCGGTTCTACTCGTATATTCGCCATCATCACATGGGTCCTTGGAGTCTTTAACTCTATTTCCATCCTTTGCAAATCACACAAAATGGGGTCTTGGTGTTGACAATATGCACTCGTACTTGCATATGATCTTCTACTCAATGCGTCAGCTACCACGTTCGCTTTTCCAGGATGATATTGAATGGTATGATCATAATCTTTCAACAGTTCAAGCCAACGTCGTTGTCGCATGTTGAGTTCCTTTTGAGTGAAGAAATATTTGAGGCTTTTATGATCCTAAAGATCTCCACCTTCTCCCCATACAAGTAATGCCTCCAAATTTTAAGTGCAAAAAAACAACAGCTGCCAACTCTAGATCATGAGTAGGATAATTCCTCTCATATTCCTTGAGTTGTCTTGATGCATAGGCTATGACTTTTCCATGTTGCATGAGAACGCATCCCAACCCTTTGCTCGAAGCATCACTGTAGATGACAAATCCCTCCGAGCAGATGGTATTATTAGAACAGGTGCTGAAATGAGTCTCCTCTTGAGTTCTTGAAAACTCTGCTCACATTCTTCGCTCCAACCGAACTTTGTATCTTTCCGAGTCAGCTGAGTTAATGGAGTAGCGATTCGAGAAAATCCTTCCATGAATCTCCGATAATAACCAGCTAGACCGAGAAAGCTACGTACTTCGGTTACTGATTTAGGTTGCTCCCAGCTTTGAATAGCTTCAATCTTTGCCGGGTCAACAGATATTCCACGACTTGATATACGTGCCCAAGGAATGCTACCTCTTCAGCCAGAACTCGCATTTCTTCAACTTGGCATAAAGTTTGTATTCACGAAGCTTTTGGAGTACCAGCCTAAAGTGTTGCTCATGATCTTCACGGCTTTTGGAATAAACAAGGATGTCATCGATAAAGACGACCACAAAGTGATCCAAATATTCCTTAAATACCCTGTTCATCATATCCATGAAGGCAGCAGGAGCATTAGTCAATCCAAAGACATAACTAAGAATTCATAATGCCCATACTGAGTTCTGAAGGCAGTCTTTGGAATATCCTCAGTTCTAACCTTCAGCTGATGATATTCAGAACGAAGATCGATCTTTGAAAAGAATTGTGCTCCTTGCAACTGGTCAAACAGGTCATCAATACGTGGCAATGGGTACCTATTTTTGATGGTGACATGATTCAACTCCCGATAATCAATACAAAGTCGCATACTCCCATCTTTCTTCTTCACAAACAGAACAGGAGCACCCCAAGGAGAAGTACTAGGACGAATAAAACCAATGTCTAACAATTCCTGCAGTTGGGTCTTTAACTCCTGAAGTTCAATAGGAGCCATTCGATATGGGGCTTTAGAAATGGGTTTTGTACCGGGTTCAAGGTCGATACAAATTCAATTTCACGCTCTGGGGGTAGGCCAGGAAGTTCTTCGGGAAATACGTCAGGAAATTTATTAACAACAGAAATATCATTCAAAGCTGACGTATTTTTGTTTAGATCTGTGACATGAGCTAAGAAAGCTTGACATCCGTTTTTCAATAAACGAATAGCTTTATGGCTTGAGATAACAGCGATTGATTTTAATGGTTTGGTTGCTTGAATTCGCATAATAGGTCGATTAGGAATATGAAAGCTAACAACCTTACGAAAACAATCAATTTTTGCATGATGAGTAGTTAACCAATCAATCCCTAGATCACGTCAAATGCAAGTATTTTTAATGAAATAAGATCGACAGGTAATGTGTGGGTACAACTTGAACCAAACAAGACTTATAAACCGTGGATGTATGAAGGTTTTCTCCCAATGGAGTTTCAACTGCTAAGTCAAAGTCTAATTTCTCCGGAATCAAATTTAATCGATGAGCGCAAGTAGGAGAAATAAAAGAATGGGTAGAACCGGTATCAAATAAAGTATAGACTTCGTTAGAGTTTATGATAAGCTTACCCGTGATGACCTCATTCGGGTTCCTTGCTTTCTGGAGTTCACAAAAAACGATCTCCCTTGCACAACCGATTTTGACTTTTCTGGACGGCCTTTGGTGCCTCCATCCCTAGCTGAATTTGTCTTCGGTAAAACGACAAAATCGGGCTAAATGACCTTCTCTTCCACATTATAAATGCTTTGGAACGGCAGCTTCGCGCAGTTTTGACTGATGTGCCCCTCCCCTCGCATTTGAAACATATGATAGGTGGTCATTCTCCTTCCTTAACAACAGGTGTTGGTGCTGACGTCTTTCCGTCATTGTTGAATCTCCTCTTCTTGAAATGCCCATTCTTATTGTTTTGGCCCTGATTACCACCGAAGTGGTTACCATTTCTGGCCTGTTGATTCCCTCCACGTTATTGTCACCGCTTCGATGACT